>CM053515.1:31047281-31123572 GCA_028627145.1 Eidolon dupreanum
AACCAGACATGGAGGTATATTAGTTAAGGTACAGGATAAGATCTGTAACAAACTGGTCTCCCAAATACAGTGACCTAAAGAAGGCAGATATCTATTTCTCTCACATGTAACACTGCTAAGTTAAGCAATGGAGGCTGGTGGGACATCTGTGCTTCACACAGTCAGGGACCCAACTGACTTTTGTCTTGTTGCTCATACAGATTGTTGGACCGTTCAAACAATCTGTATGCACATTCAAAGTTTGAGGACATATCTTATGTGTCAGCTTGTAGATAAAGGATGAACATAAATCCAGAGTAAACAATTAATGTAGAAGTTTACACATCTTACTTCCATTCTTATACCATGAGTGATAACTTAGTCACTTGGTGACACCAGAAGAGGGCTTATGAAATATAGTTCCTAGCTATGCAATCATGGGTCCAACCTAAATTCTCTTATTAAGAAAGGAAAAGCAGATTTTGTAATGTAATCTAGTCTCTCTCATAGAGTGATCATTTCAGACTGTATTATGTTTTAAAAACCTGTGGACAAGAATAGTGTAGTTCCTTCTATCCATGTCTATCTTTCCTTCCAGAGTGAACAGACAGACATACTGAAAAAAATAGAAAACACAACTTTTAAAAATACAATCTTCAATAATTATGATGCATGGCAATACTCAACAATGATGTAATATAGAAGTGTACTCCTAACATAAATGGTGATATAATAGCCTGGCTATTTCTCTCTCAACCAATGTCTTGGTGAGAGCCTTTGGGCACTCATCAGTGTAATGCAGAAGAAAACATAAATATTCCCAAATAAGAAGAATTTCCTAATTCTTAATATACATACATGTTTGTATTTGCACAGACTATCTATGTAAGGTACATAAAGACCTGTTAACAGTGGTTGTTTCTCAAAAGAAGTAATATTTTCACTTTTTAACTTTTTGTTTTCCTTTTGAGTTTATATGTTATGCATTTATATCTCATCTAAGAATAAAAGAATTTATATCCTATTTAAGAACAAAATAAAATGCATTTCCTAAAAAAATGCATATACCCTCTGAACCAGCAATTCCAGTTATAGAAATTTATCCTACAGACATATCAGTAGAGAATTCTTTTTGGGGGGGGGTACTCAATTTTTTTTTATTGTGATAAAATATACAAAATTTAAAATTAACCATTTTAAGTGGATGGTTCTGAGACACAAAGTACACTCACATTGTTTACAATCATCACCACTATCCATCTTCAGAACTTTTTATGTTTGCTAACTAAACTCTAGTATGGTATTCTTTATATTAAAAAAAAAAAAGGAAATAGTCTCAATATTCAGTAATAGGAGACTGATGAAATTATGCACATCTATACAATGGAAAACAATAGCCTCAAAAAAGAATAAAAATTTTGGAAACTGACTAAAATAAAAATATTGTGATCAGTAACTACGTGAATGATTAAGTGAATATAGTCTTTGGCTCTGATCACAACTTGATTTCAAGAACAGTTGAAATATTACTCTGAAGAAAAAGGCTATAAGACTGAAAACACAATGGCTTGACATTAAACTTAAATGACATATGAGTGCATAATTCTTTGCCTTTACGAATCAAAATCATACTTTTATTTAAAATAGTAATGGCAATCATATTGTTGACTCAGAAGAGTATTATAAATCAGCAGAAACACCAGATTTGTTGTGACTTAGGTCAGTGCTCAGCTCTTGCACTTACCATCTTGCAGCCAGTACTGTAACAGACACAAAGGTTCAGAGCTTAGCGCTCGCTGAGGTTGGGATGGGAAGCAGGAGAGAAGGTGCTGCATCACAGTCCATGGGGGCAATGGGCTGAGTTATCATAGAAATTCCATGTGGAGAACCAGAAATAACATAGATAAATATTGAGAAGCCAAGGTCAGAAAGGATACAGGATAATAAAACTTATTTCTGCAATAGGCTCTCTGGGCATAGGCAGGTTGGTTCTTTTCTGGTAAGATACTAGTTGGTGTTTATACAACCATGGCAAAGGCACTTAACCTCAAGGAACCCTGACTTCCTTATCTGTGACCTGTAAATAACAGCACATGACCTGAAATGATGTATGTGCAAGGACTCTTACAAATGTAAAATGGTATTAATTTATTTACTAGTGATGTTCAGGGCAGCTACATTGAGCTAGGACAAGAATCACATTTCGGGTAGCAGAACTCAGCCTATCTCCAAGTACACAGAGCACCTGTGAAATGTGGTGTACTGCTTATTTTCAGCATTTTACTGTGGTGTCTTCTTTCCTAAGGCTGTGTGCTTCATGGTGTCCTGAAACTTTTCCTAACTCTGTCCTATGTTGAGAGTTCCCTAGAGCTTATTTCTAGAATAACTTAACTGCTTTTAATTTGACTTTTCTGTCCCAAGCCATTAACTTCAAAAGACTAACCCAGAGAATGTGTGATAGGTGTAACATCTTAGGATTCTCTTGCAGAAGTGCCCATACAATTAGGGGAAAAGAGCGTTTCTTCAAAATTGTCTGTGGTAGGTCTAACTGTAAAATTATTCCAAAATCTAGTTAGAAAATCAACAGTTTATTGGCTCATGCTCTGCCTGCATCACACCAATGGACGTAGTAGCTTTTAGCGTCCATGCCTCTTTATTAATCACAGTTCACCTCCTTTTGTTCCATGCAAATGATCTTAAATAAAATCACACAGTTCAATGTCTGTGGTGTGCTACAAATAGACTTTAAAAATCCTAAATCTAAAATTCGATCCTAAACTATGTTTTGATTAGGCATCTCATACAGATGTCTAACTTGGCAAGAAGTACCTATGCTGGACAAGTACATAGCACCTGAGGGTGTGTACCAATATGAATTGCTACAATCTGAAAGAATTAACATGTTGAATTAATAAAAATTTAAGTAAAAAATACATAAGCATTTTGTAGTGCCATAAATTCAGGAGCAAAACACAGAGATTTATCTCTGTGGCAGAAATGGTTAATTGCTTTCCAATCCCCATTGTCCCTTTCTGCTCATTTTTATCCGGTGGTTTGCCACCCTACTAACAGCCTGTATCCCGCTGTTTCCCTGACTGTGTGGCAACTCCTTCTCTCAAATTCTCTGTAACACGTAATGGATGATGAATAAATACAATGAAAAAAATTATCTGTAAATTTCTTTATTATGCTAGGCTGGGAAGATGGTAAATCTTGTCTTTCAGCTAAGAGCTTCCCTAGCCTGACCTTTGGAGCAAGGGGTGATGGGAGTGGACAAAATAAATAAGTTTGTTTGACTTGAACATACATGTATGTGCCTATTTTTTTTTTTTTTTGTGAACTAAAACCAAAAAGATGAGAAGAAGCAAATGATTCTGGAACCAGCTGTGCGATTCTAACAATGGTTTTGCTATGACAACATACTTGGCAAAAAATGTTCATACGTGTTTTTCTGATAGTAGAGAAAAGGAGTTAAGAAAGTACACAGATTTAGAAAAGTGTTAGACACAAGTTTCAGAAAACATTTTTCTACCAGATAGTAGGGGGAGGGGGAAGGTGGGAGGTAGATGGGGTAAAGGGTGTCAAATATGTGGTGACAGAAAAAAATCTAACTATGGGAGGTGAACACACAGTGTAAATATATATATATATATATGTATATATATATATGTATATATATATATATACATATATATATATACACCTTACTGTTAAAGTGTACTGCTGAAACTTATTAGATTTTGTTAACCAATGTCAGCATAAAAATAAATAAATACATTTTAAAAATATGTATTTATTTCACTATTTACCCATTTATATGACAGATAAATTTAATTTTAATTTTATGATGTACTCATTAACTGATCAAAAACAAGAATTGATTGTCTTTTATAATGTATAAAAATCAAAATAAATTGTCCTTTATAAAAAAAAGAAAAAAAAAGAAAAACATTTTCCAATTCTGATCTTGTACCTTACTGCAGACAATGAAGTGCTTTTGTACATCTTGGTTCCCTAAATCTTAGTTCAGTGTCTGCCTTGGCCTTATACTATAGGTATTTCCCCAACACTGTCTCCCAATTTTTGCTTCAGGACTCCTGTGTTTCAAAAAAACACTAACTTGCTTTGCAACTATACTAAGTAATACATTTGGAGTTAACTGTTTTTAAATGATGATTTAGTTTCATTTCATAAGACAATATATTTTCATCATAAAATCTGGATCTCGATATCACTAAATCTAAGGCCTTCAGGTGTCAAAGCATTACCATCTTCAATTTTACAGGTGAAGCACAGGAAGACTAAAGGACTTGTCAAAGAACACTTCACTTCTTTACCAAGAAAAGATCAGAACCCAAGTCTCTGTTTTCTAAAAATTACTCTTTTTTTTATACTTTACACAAAGTCTTAAAGCTCTTACCAAAAGAAAAAAAATACATTGCAATAGTTTCTTCAATGTTACTTATCAGCAAGGGTAGTGGATGGTGTATCTATTAGATATTGCCACAATAATGTTAGGTAACAAGCTACCCCAAGTTCAGTGGCTTAAAAAAACAGTCATTTATTCTGATAGATCTGCAGATCAGTTGGGATGGCTCTGCTTCAGGCTCTGGGGACTGGAATAGACTGGGCATCTCTGCTTCTCCTCTCTTTCACCCTTTTCCTAGAACCACTGAACTAACTGGAGAATGTCTGTCTCATGGTCATGACTGAGGCACAGGAGGGCAAGTAGAAACATGTGATCCTTTGTCAACACTTCCATTGGCCAAAACAAACTACATGGTCAATGCCAACATCACTAGGATAGACAAATATACTCCGTCTCCGTGGAAGGGCCTTGCAAAGTAATGTGGCAAAGGATGTGGAAGTAGAATTCTCTTGGGAAGTAGCAGCAGTGGGGACAGAAGTGGGAGATGTGAAGCGAAGAATTGCAATCATGATCCAGTTTACAATAATGTATCGGAAGAAATGGGAGTTTTTATAAAGGTATATTATTTGCAGTCAATGCCTATCACGGATAAAATTCACAACAAATTGTTTCACTCTCTTTAAAATTCCTTTAAGTGATTACATTTCCTAGAGGAGCCAAATGTAATCCAAAACAAATATTTTTTAGGATAGAACTGGTAAAGAAGACAAAGTACTTGACTGATGAACACTGACTGCCAGCAATGTTTTTAAAAGACCTCATTTAGTTTGTAATTGACCTTCATTGTGATCTTCTTTAGCCTATTTAGAGAAGCAGATACATGTTTATTAAAAAAAAAAAAAAAGAAGATGAAACGAGTAAAGTTAGATGAATACCAAAGAGTTTTAAAATGTTAGTTCAAATAGAACTTCAATTAATAAAATGTGTTCATCACTAAGCTGTGTGTGTGTATGTGTGTGTGTGAGATAGGTATTTTTCTTTTTCCTACTGTGCCATGTAGTTGTTAATAAAGTATTATGAATCTTTTCCAACTAATTATTATACTATACTAGACACAAACATTATACCTTTATGATACTTTTAAAAGTCAGTTCAATAGAGAAAAAGCAGGGAGGTCTTGTTTTGTTTCATAGTTTTTTTCTGTCAATATTGTTGGTGAGCTCACAGAGATAGTTCAATCATGAGGCTTACTTTTTATTTCTAAAGCAACTGTTCTATTTTGTGACACTCTTTAAACTTCAGAGATTTTTTTCTAAATAATAAATTGACAAGTAGCAAGCATACCTGCTTCTATAACCACAGTTATATGATGTACTTTTGCTGAGTAAATGTATTTACTATCAATCAAAAATATGAATTTATTTTTCCATCTTGTTGGGAAAAAAATCTGTGGGTCTCCTCTGAAGTCAACTAGTACTTGATTTATAAGCACTTGTTCAGAACATGTTAATACTAGGGGAAAAAAGTCAAGTGTTTTCATCACTTGATCAAAAAAATGTTTTTAAATTAAAAAACAAATGTCAGGCTTGTTCTCTTCCTTATTGCTAGGTGAAGTAACATATTAAGAAAACGAATGTTAAATTGTTCATTTTGATGCCTTAATTGTATCAATTTCTTAGTGCTTTCATCATAGTGGAGAATATATTTTCAGTCATCCAGTCTTTTCCATAGAGAGATTACACTGAATTTTAAGAACTGACTCAAATGAGAAATTACCATTCTTTCAGATTTGATGTATGGAGTTACTCAAATAGGCTAAAAAAGATCACAATGAAGGTCACTCATAAACTCTGCAATAAATCAAAGTTTTCTGTCTTTTTCAGTAGCCAGTTCATCACCATCACAAGCAATCTCTCTGAAGCCCAATACATGGACATTTAAACCACTACCTTGGAGAATGGCAACCAAAACAACCTCTCTGTGGCCTCCATGATGCTTCAGTGGTTTACACTTGATTATTTTTTGTTGTCACAAAATAGGATACTTAAGCATTTTTGCAGAATAAACAAATATGACTATAGAGTTTATGAGGAATGCTTACATTTGTTATATCAATTCTAAAGAATTCTAAAATATGTAGACCATTTCCATTTGTACCCCATTACAGTTCCCTAATATAATCACCAAAATATTGTGTGTGCTCTTTAAGATTTATTGAATAAAATAATGTAAATAGTACTACAGACAGAAATTTGTCTCCATTTTTTAAATAATATTTTGGCACTCAAAGTACGTGGAGTTTCACAAATCGTCTTAATGCTGGTATAATATGAATAAAAATAAAGTGTAGCCTTCTATTTATGATATCAATAAAACCCTTTTTCTTCATGGCAGTCAAAATAGGCAATACAAAATTATCAATTTCTCATACATCATTCTATCTAAATAATGGAAAATTATTCTTATTGATTGAAGCAGCTTAAATGTTCAAAAATACACTCGTTTTTGGTTGTTCACAAAATCACAATCTCAACATGTTCTTTATTTTATGGAGACCTAAGAGTAGAAAACACAGACTTAAAGACCCCATCTGCCTCACTGACCACCAACTATAGGATTTATCTTCATTATTATCCTCTTTATGATTTTTGTATAATTGCTCTTAATCTTTACTTATACATATCTTTATGGAGTAGATATAATATTGTGTACACAAATGAACTGTCATTGCTTCTGAATTTAAATTTAGAATGTGAATATTTCCCTATGCTATTAAAAACTTTTGTAAATCATATTTTAATACTATATACTCATCAATAAGATATATTTCCTAAATCCTATATATCTACTCCCTATTTATTAGGCTTACTAGGCTACTTTAATTTTAAGCCATTATGTATAATATTATGATGTGCACATGTACATATATTATGGTTTTAGACATTTCAGTTTATTTTCTTAGGCAAGACTCCATAAATAAAATTATTGGGCCAAATAATAGGAAAATTTTGAGACCTTTTGTTCAAATTCCCAAATTATATTCCAAAAAAGTTTATGACATAATTCTCTAACTAGTTTTACTGAGTGATGGCCTCACTTCCATGTCACCAGCATTTATCTTGGTCTTATTTTAAAGAAGACCTTGTTAATTTGTAAGATTAAAAATGACATTATTATTGCTTTAAATCTATATTCTTTCATTACTAGTGAAGTTAATTTATTTATCTTAATGATTATTTGTATGTGGAGAATGTTCAGTCTCTGATTGTCTAATTTCCAAATAACATTTCTTCAAATTAAAATATTCTAGGTCTCATTTAGTTGCCTTTTCATTTGATATAAGAAATCTCAATTCCACAGACTAACAGACACAGAGGACAATCTGGTGATTGTCAGAGGGGAGGGGAAGGGGGGCGGGGGTTGGGTGAAAAAGGTGAAGGCATAAAGAAGTACAAATTAGTAGTTAGAAAATAGTCATGGGGATGTAGAATATGGCATAGAGAATAGAGTCTATAGCATTGTAATAGCTATTGTGTAGAGCCAGATGGGTGCTAGAGTAATTGGGCAGAGCAATACATAAACTATATAAATAAATGTACTGTATACCTGAAACTAATATAAAATTTTAAAAAAATCTAATTTTCTTCCATGTAGTGAACAATTGGCACTTAAATACCTACCACTATTATCCTGGCAACTGGAGCCAGGTCCCACTCCAACCCTTCTCTGGCTGCACTGTCCTCTGCAAGGCAAGGAGTCCATGCAGCCAAGTGGACATACTACCTGAAGCCTGGCTCCCTCCAACCCCACCAATTCAGGTGCCCAGCACTCAGATTCCCTAGATGAATGGCTCCAAGCATACTCCAGGGTTTCATGGCTCCGTTCATGGCGCCATCCTCTTGAGGGCCTCTGTTTGTAGGCTTACCCTAAACTGCCATATCTCTTCTTTTTGAGTATATTGTTTCCAAACTCACTCACAAAATTAATCCCTGGAACTTTCATATTTATGTTCAGTAAGCTTGAGGGCCAAGTTACAAAATACAAGGAAGGCATTTGGAGTCTGTATTGATTTGAATTCTGACTCTGGTACTTAACTAGCTTTGAGACTTTAAATAAGAAACTTAATGTCTCTAATGTCATGGAACGTCAAACCTAGAATGTAGATACTTTCTAATAAGGGTTAGGATTATAAAATTGTTTAATGTGTACAGTGTTTAGCATAAAATAATCACTTCATAAATTAATCCTCATTATGAGAAAAATAACTCAGTATTAGTAAAAAATTATGCATTCTCTTCATTTTCCGAGTATGTAGGCAGAAAGTGTGCTATGAACTTGTGTGTATGTCTGTGTGTTCATGAATATAGTCACAGAGGCATAGGTTTAAACTAAAAATTGAATGTCAAAATTTAACATATATCAGAATTACCAAAATGGCTTGTTCAAACAGAGTACTAAGCCATACCCCAAATTTCTGATTTAGTAGGTCTGGGATGAGCCAATAATTTGCCTTCCTAATGACTTCTGAGGTGACACTGATGTTACAGGTCTGAGGACTAGATTAGGAGAGGAGAACCACTGCTCTAACCCACTCTCCCATTTGCTGCCTCTGGCCTTCCTTTGCCCCAGGCTGCTACTATCCTGTCCAAACCAGTACTCAGATAGTCTTCCACCTGTGAGGAAGGGTGAGGAATGGTGGGGAAGGTGAGGTGCAGTGAGGTTGGGTTTCTCCTTTGTTAGCTCCTTAAATCCACAGTTCCTTTCATTTCTATAATTTCCCCAGGGTTCATTTTGGAGAATGGAGCCTGCAACTTGTGTTATTTCATCATCTTGGCAAAACTAGAACCCACACCTCCTTTGACTCTGTCTCTTTAGTTTAATATTTATGTAAAACTTTGGTGATGAGTCATTCTAGTTTTGCCAGATTAAAATAAAATCATATAAAAAATTCCTCATTAAATTGACTACTCTTGTTCAATTAAGTAACAAAATAAATTCCACCAATACTATGAAGTTGCCATCTGAAATCGTGTCCAACAATAGATTGCCTCTGTTACAGCAAGTTCCCTCTGGAAAACCCATTAAAATAAGAGGTCAGCTTGATGGAGAACGAATTGGCAAAAGATCATGAAAATAAAGCAGAGCAATGCAAAAAGTTTCTAAAACCAGGGATTATGAGCCCAAAGCTATAGTTATATGAATTTTAGACCAAGAATTTTCGAACTGTTCAATGTTTCTCTTATGTTGGAAATAAACGTCTTTAGAATCTTGACTATGCAGCAGTATTTTAATTACATATTTAATTATATATATGGTAGTTTTTAAATCATTGCCATTTAAATAACATGTATAATAACTCATAATAAAATAAAGTAATAGTTTATAGGCAATGACTCATCATAAAGGCAGACATCAAACTTTTTTTAAATGAAGGAAAACAAAGAGGAATAATAGAAGAAAAAGTACATATTAAGTACACTCTACAGTGAGACTGTAATCTTGGCAAAGGCAAACTTCATCTTTACCTGAATCAATCTCTCTCTCTCTCTCTCTCTCTCACACACACACACACACACACACACACAGGGGTGGGGTGGGGAGAGTGAGCAAGCACCAGTGAGACAGAGAGAGAAATAATATAATCTTGTCTGTAAGTGTCTGTATTTGTACTCTTTGCTTTCAGGTGGATTCCTTTGATTGCCCTAAGCATTCCTGCCACATAGGATGAAGACTAAACTGTAGATTTGTACCTAAAATAAAAGAAACTAAAGTAAGAAGTGATTTTAAACTATTAGAAAAAGTTATACACTTATATAGTATAAATGCAATTTCTCATGGGATTATTCTCCTGGAACGGAGCATACTCTGAAAAACTCTGTCCCAGCCAACAGAAAAGAACAGAAATCAACAATGCAGCATAGTTAAAAAGAGGCTTTTTCTCTTTAAATTGGAAAGAGTTGAGCATAATTTCACAGCCTCAGAGGGAGCTGCTAAGAAAGTCACAAACACAGAGCTCAGTGCCTGCACCTATTTGCCTCATTCCATGCTACTCTCCCAGGGAAGCAGAGATCCCTTGGTCACCCTGTTCTCCCTGAAGAATGGCTGTGAAAAATGAGTGTCAAATTACAGTAATTTAAGTTTAACCATTTTCTGTTGGCATAGAATAATTCACATTCATCTGTGGAGTGGAGTGAGGTTAATGATTCAATTACACTTTGATTATGAGGGAATCTCACCCAGCTGAAATCTGCAAAAAAACTGAGTCGATATGTATTGTTTCTGCAGTGTTGTGAGTGCTCCTGGTTCGTAAGGAATGCATTGTTTAAGCCAGCCCTTTGCTCACCATGTAAATGATTCCACTTCAGTGGTTCAAGGAAAATGAGCATAGGATGCA
Source organism: Eidolon dupreanum (assembly GCA_028627145.1). Classification (NCBI taxonomy): domain Eukaryota; kingdom Metazoa; phylum Chordata; class Mammalia; order Chiroptera; family Pteropodidae; genus Eidolon; species Eidolon dupreanum. Next base: position 31,058,024 of record CM053515.1, read on the forward strand.
AATTCCTTAATGCAGATTTAGTAAAGCAGAATCTCTCCTCTGTGGTCTTGACTGTGTTGAGTTTCCTTTGCACATGTCGGAATTATTTGTCAAGACATTTTGTTGATCATGAAATGCCCTTGCCTGTCCAAAAAGCCTAACAAAAAAGCCTCAAATCCATAGTGAGCAGTTTTCTTTCTGACAGTATTGGTTTTTATTAGATAAATGGCTGCCATCTTCAGCTGCAATTAAAAAAAGACAAAAAACAAAAAACCCCCACAACTTTGGAGGTGCGGCAAAATTTGGAAAGTGTGAGGGGCCAAAGAAAATCATTGGAACGTGTAACTTGCTTCACAACTTTCGGTTCCCACCTACAGTTTACAGGGCTCCATATCCTCAGAGGACATGTGGACTCATTTCAAAGAGTTTTCTCTGAACATGAATATGCCAGCTCCCCATGGGGTCATAAAGAGAGACTGAATAGGCTGTGCCTTCACCTATATAGTTGCTGAAAACAACAACAAAACCTCTCTGATGAAACAACAGCAACTAGTATAATACCTACCCTGAAGATGCCACCGTTCTCTAAATCGGATGTTCTGAATGCTCAAGAACAATTTTGTAACATAAATAACCTGTTCATCAAGAGAGCAACTACAGATACATTTTTTTCAAGGAAAAAAATCTGTGAGTGAGGGGGACAGAAAGTACCCAGAGTATATTCCTCTGCTTTTGCCTCCTGGAAAATAGAGAAGCCCTCTGGTGCAACTACAAACACAAACCCAGAGAAAAACAGTAACTATTGTGCTATTATTCCCTTGGGGCAACATATCCAGATATTAGTTGAGATTTCTGAATACAGAGTGCCTTTATTCAAATTAATTCTCAGTGTTGTGCTTTCTAATGTTGTGAGAAATCAATGGAGAGGATAATTTGTGGGAAGGAACAGAAGATAAAACTTAAAAGAGTTAAAGTTTTGCCATCAGAGTGATTTGAGGTTGTAATTCCACCAAGACAAATGACAATCTTGAGCTAATTCTTTCTATTCTATGAGAATTATGTTCCTTGTCTATAAAATGAGGATTGACAAATTTTTCTCCAAGATCTATTTAAATTTGAACATGGCGTCTAAAGAATCTTTCTTTAGAAAAGCGTAAAAGAGCACTGTGATTACACATAACGACATTTCCTTTTCTACCTTTGGGTGAGGTTGAGGCAGCATTTTGGTTAAGAGTTCAGATCCGAGTCAGGAATACCTGTTTTTGAATATTGATACTTCCACTTACCAGCCACATGATCTGGGAAAGCTGGCTAACAGGTCTTAGCCTCAGTTTCCCCACTTGAAAAATGGAGAGAAAAATAATTTTCCTATGAGGGCGGGTTGTGAGGATTAAATGTGTTAATACAGGTAATGACCTGAAAAGTACCACGAACATGTAAATGTTCATACAGAACATTCCATAAATTTTTTTTAAATTACATTTTACTCTTAGAAGTGCATTTACTTTTAAGGAGACAACAGATATCGGCCTAGCCATTTTTACCTTCAGTTCCCAGCATGGATCCACAAGAATCTATTTTATTCCATGAACTTTTTTCTCACTGAGATTGCTTGAGATCTTTGTTTTTGTCACCTTCACATTGAAATAACAACGGAGGATACTATTGATTTCATTCATTTGGGTGAAGCTTGAGAGATCTTTGCTTTTATTAGGCATCCTTCATTTTAAAAATAACTATTATTCAGCATGCTTTTTAATCTTTTCAGGTTTCCAAGATTCTTCATATGTTGCCTGTCTTTTTTATAATTGGGAAGATACACCAAGGAAAGTAGTACAAAAGTGTTGGTGATAAGATGAGAGAAAAGAATGACAAATAAGTGCGGAAGATGTCTGTCTAGTGTGTCTCTGAGTAAGAAGGAGAAAATTGGAAGAACTATAGACAGAAAGAAGGAAACAGATTGAGAAACTAATTTAAGCAGAATCAACTAAAGGGAAGTAAAAGATTTGAAAAAATAAGAGTGGGCACCAAATAGAGAAAATCTGGTGTAAAGAAAGATAAGAAAAAATTTATAGCAATTCATGTATGTGACAAATTCAAACTACACTTGGATAAAAATACCAAAAGAAACACCAAAGAAGGATCTAATGAAAGGTTTTCATCATCTACATAAAATGGAGATTCTTTCCTCTAACCTTTAGTTATTTATTGTTTTTGGCTGAAGTACATTTACTCTCAAATTTCTACAACTTATTGCCCTCTTGTACCATTTTCTCATTTCTTTTACAATTATTATTAAGGCTAAATAAGTCATTGGAATATAAATATACATTTTGTTCTCAAGTATTTTTCCCTGCTCTACCCCAAGAAGGTAGTTAGACCACCATTCAAATCATCTACAGAAATTATCTACAGTGTGCACTAAGAAAATGAGCTTATTAGCCTTCTGTGTTTATCAGTATGACATTACAGATACTCCAGATATCATATCTACTAAAAATAAATAAAATTTATGAAAAATAAATATTAATCAATGTAAATTCCTCCCTGAGCTGATAAGAAACTAAGAAATAGGGTCTTTCATCAACTATAAAGCTGGGGAGAGCCTGGCTGGGCTGAGGACATCAGATTGAAGAGGAATTTTTCACTCAAATGGCTAACCTCATAATCAGCTCTTTGTTCTGCTTCTCTAGATATGCTTGTCACATAGGCAGAAGGGCAGGGTGACCTTGAAATTAACTAAAGACTCATCCTCCCTTTTGCTTGTTTTGTCTAGATAACAGATGTATTGTCTGAGTTCCTGTCCGAAAATCTCACACTTTGTAACTCTTTGTAACTACCTGTAACCTGTAGCAACTCCCACACTTTGTAACTCTTTGTAACTGTCTGAGGACAACTTAACCAATTGACCCATACCAACTGGCTAAATGTAACTGCACGGATAAGCCCTATAAAAGCAAAGTTGCATCTGAGCTTGAGTCCAGATTTTCAGAGAGCTAGCTCTTCTGGGACCCCTGGCGTAATAAACCTGAGTTCTCCAACTCTCCGAGTGGTGCTTGAGTTCTTGCCAGTCTGATTTCGCAACATTTATGTAACATTTCTGGAAGTCCTAGTGAGATTTCAACCATGCTGGCCCTTTGAGCTGCCAGACCGGTGGCTTGGCCAGGCTGGGGAGGAGGGGCTCCAAGTCCAAAGAGGAGGCACGTTACCTGATGGTATTCTAGATTCTCTTTCAGTCCAGTGCTCTGACTCTCCGGATGGTCGATGCCCGACTGGACTCAAAGGAGGGACGGACCAACTCACCAGGAATGGACACAGGATTAAGTAAGGCCCCAGAGCTCCACACCCTAGTCAGGTCCTGTTTTCAGACGGAAGGGAAGCTTGATCACCTCCTAAAGTCTTCAGTTAGAAGACACAGGTCAGGGTCCTCCAACAGGGGAAGACATCAGGGTTTTCCCAGGTGAGAAGACAAAGGTCAGAGCCCTCCAAAAAGGGGGGAAACAATGTTTTAACTTGGTGTGTGAATGAGTGAATGAATGAGAGTCCTGGCCAGCCTGACTCAGTCAGGTATGAATTTGTGGCTCCATGGCTGGGTACCCATAAGGTCCCCTAAAGGTTATAGAGTTCGAGTTGGCTCATCTGTGATTCTGTAATGTACGGCATATGGTCTATGGTAATATTGAACTAGTATCCGAACGTAAGTCACAAAGCTGAGTCCTCTATGGCCAAGTGTCACCTAAGCTCATTTGGGACGTGGCTAGAGGAGCACTTGAATGGTCTTCTCTCTGGAGGAGGCACCCACCCTTGTTTGTTTTTGTGTCTCCAACACAGGGTGAGATACACAGGATGAGGGGTGCGGCAATTAACCACTGATTCGGCTTAAGAATTGTCTATCTATAAACAGCCCTTTTGACATAGGGGCCCTTTATCAAATTATTTTCTTGAGATTTTAAGGTCTATTTTCCCCTTCCATTAGGAAGCACCCTAAGGCTATATGGGTAGAGGTTCCTCTAAGCCAACTGTCTTAAATTGTATGTTGAAAAATTTTAAGAAGGGTTTCCCAGGGGATTACAGGGTCAAGTTGACCCCAAGAAAACTTTGTACTCTTTGTGGGCTTGAGTGGCTTGCCTGTGGGGTAGGATGGCCTTTGGAAGGGTTCCTGGACCTCCCCACTATTAGAGCTGTGTACTGTAGTCACAGAGACCCCTGGATATCTAGACTAGTTTCCATACATAGCTCATGGTCACAAATCGTTGAGTTGGAGAACTCAGGTTTATTACACCAGCGGTCCCAGAAGAGCCAGCGCTCTTAAGATCTGGGCCCCAAGATCTTTTTGTCCTCCTAGCCCTGTGATGCTTCCCAGAAATCCCTAATAAAATGGCTTGACCTCCCCAACAACAGTAACAAAAGTCAGGGGACAAAAATGAAATGAGAGATGGAATTCATAGAGATAAGTAAGTACTCACTACCTAGCTTTTGTCTGCAGGTGACTGCTGACTCCTGGTGACCCCAAGCTTCTGCTTTGTTTCTATCATAGGAACAGTAGACAAAAGACTAATCCTAGTTCCTATAAGACGGGAATCGGAGAGAAGACACTACATGAAGCTGGGCTCCAGAAGGCTGTGTCTTCAGTGCAGGGTGAGCTGGACATAAAGGCACATTACAGAGATCTGCCTATCTTGATGGACAGAAAGAACAAAAAAGAAATCCATCTTGATGATGTGAACAAAAAAACTGACCCTCAGAATGGTTTATAGCACAAGTGCTAAAGGCGATATCTCTAATGACCTGTTATTATTAGCTGTTACTTATTAAAAATTCATTATCTTGTCAAAATAAAGGGAGCTACATCAAGACTGCAGAGAAGGCAGGAATATGTTTCTTTCATTGGAATTCAAAGAGACGAAATTCAGCAGCAGGATAGTGATTGCTTGCATTTGTGTGGATAAAGCCAGAGGACACAGGCAGGAAATATGCATTTTGGTAGGCACCAAAACTAATTTAATTAATAGCCTCACAAAGACAGAGACTTCAGGTTCTTACTCAAGGACCAACAGAAGCAAGGCTCACTGAAGAGGCAGCAATTCAATTCTGGGAGGAAAAAAAGGCTTTTCATGCTTTCCCCATGGAATGCACATCGCCTGAGTGCCATAAAGTCTTCATTTTCTCCTATGCTAACTTCTCAAAATCTGATACTTAATACAAAAAACAAAACACAAAAAACAAACAAACAAAAAACAAAAACAAAAAATGGCCTGTGGATAATCATACATTTAAGAGCATCTCCGGAGTATCTGCCTTTTATTGTTTTATGAACCAGTGATTTTTTTCGCAAGCATTTTCTCATATCTAACAGACTAACAACTTCAACATTTGTATGTTAGAAGTTAAGGAATCTTCTCAACTTCATTATAATATTGTTTTGTTCTACTCCTGCATTGCTTCATTACTTTAAAAAGGCTGATTTTACATTCGTTTTCTTACCATTATAAGTGTCTCATATAGCTTTCATTTCTGAAAGCTATAAAAAATTCATTCAATTCATAATGAAAGAACTGGTTGTGAATTACATTACCAGAGCTGTTCTTCATATGTCTGTCCATTAAAATAAAACAGAATACTTGAGAAACTCCCATTAAATCATAAAAAGAATTTTTTAAAGTTACCATTTTGAAGGATTGACTTTCATTATTGTGTCATTCAATATGCCTAAGCGATAGGTCAATTCTAAATTCTGAATAAGTAACTCATTAAAAAATCATGGCAAATGGTTTTAAAATAGAAAGACTAGTCCTTAAATGAAATCCAAAACAAACTGAATGCATGATGAGTTTAAATTTAAAAATTTAAAAACACCGAATGAAACATCTCATGCTTTCTTTTACAAAATAAGCAGAAAAACTTCTCTAATGTCTCTACACAACATGTCACAAATCATAGCAAGTATTATTATTGCAGAAAAAAGTGTCAGTAAAAGGACCATTCTAATGTATAACAAAATTTGACTTACAAATTATTTACAGGAAAAATTACAAGTTATTTTGACAAATTATAAATTATTTTGGTTCTAAATGAAATTTTTGATATGGAACTTGATTTAGTGAAGCAGCTCAAATGAACTAACAGTATAAACTCCAAATTTTTACCTAAGAAGGGTTTATGGGTTAAAAATATGGTTGGAAGGGGTTCTTAAGCTGAGCTTACAGAGCACTCTGCACCTCTTTAAGAATTTGTCACTTGTCCACATGGATAAAATGGATAGTGGGAAGGTGGGGGTGAAGGATGAGGGTACCTGGAGTCAGAAGAATGGAGGTGATATGGAAGGAAACTGAAAACAAAGAAGTGAAATAAAGCAATCATGATCTCCACACATTTCAGTTTTGGTCCCATACAAACTATGCTGAGATATACTTTCAGATTAATCATTCGGGAGAAACTGGTACAGCTAACAAGGGTTTTTGTGCAAAATAAATTTTTTATTAAATTTCTACATAATTACTACTTCTCACCTAAAGGGAGTAAATCCTCAGAGGTCATTTGGAAGAACTGTCCTAGATTTGAATTCTGTTTCTCAATTTATTAGTTGTGCAATTTTGAGCAACTTACTTCACTTCTCTCAGATATTTTTTCATTTTAAGGTAGAGAAATTAATAATTAGGTCCTAGAATGGTGCCTGGTACATGATAGGCACTCAATAAATGTGGATGAATGGATGATTGAAATAATGCTTATTTTATGTGAATTACAAAAAGACCTAAATAAGAATGTATGCAAAATGTCTGACAACTAGTAGGGCTATAACAAAGATTGACTTTTTCTCATTCCACACCTCCCACTACCCACCACTGCAACCTCTCTCCTATTCTTTAATAGGTCAAAGTAAAAGAAGAAAATTGTTTAAGGCACATCTTTACTTATTTCAGTTCTCAGAGAGCAGATAATTGAGGGAGGTAAGAGAAGAGATAGTGAAAGATACCAGGAGATTCCTTCCCTTTCCCTCCTAAGTATCTTCCCACATGGAAGTAGCAAGCACAGCCTCAGGTAGAGCTGCTGTCAGAAGCTTTCTTGGAGCCCATCCTTCCCCATTCTCTAGCAATCTCTCTTGGCCATCTCTGACCAGAGGTTTGGATCCAGGCTCCAGCCACACCATGGCACACTCAGGCCTGTGCAGTCACCAGTGGTGAGGCTGTGACTTTGTTAATAGGGTTTGAAAACAAGTTAGCAGCATTCATCTCCTAGCTTTAGGCTTCCTTTCTCTAGCCATTCTCAAGTGTGGTAACCCAAAAGACCTCCAAGACCCAAAAAATATATTCACAGATGACTTAAGCCTTACCACACAACTTAAAATCACAGGAATATCCCTGGCATCATTAGAGGTAGAGTCAGCAGGGAATGAACAGCTGCACCCTGGCATGAATCCATGAGTTTGCTAAAGTCCTTGGAAAACTTGGTTTGAAACACATGTGCCAGGGTATTTGACATTGTCATCAACTTTGTCTTTTTTTTCTTTTTTCTTTCTTCCTTCCTTCCTTCCTTCCTTCCTTCCTTCCTTCCTTCCTTCCTTCCTTCCTTCCTTCCTTCCTTTCTTTCTTTCTTTCTTTTCTTTTTTTTTTTTTTTTTTTACTGCAGCAGAACTGTGCAAACCAAGAATAATAAATATTTTAACATATTGGTAAAATAGTTTCCTTGACATTAAAAGGGAGTGAACTCAGGTAAGAAGAACCATAAAACCTTTATCAAAGATGTTGTCACCTAAAGACAACACAGAGCAGAAAATGACAAAAGGCATGCTCTCTTTCATTTCATGGAAATTGATAACAAAACACAGTCTAAATCTCCTCTTCACCCTTATTAAATTCACCTATGAAAGTTAGATTTTAATGCTAGTTCCTCACTTTGTGTCAGGATGCAAAAAGAAACAGCACTAAGCTTCTTTTGTCTTTGTAACAACAATGAGCAGTATATGCTATCATATTGGCTGAAACCATATTTCAAGCATTCACCAAAATAATACAACTAGAAGAAAACGCTTTATTGGAATGGGTAGAGAACAAGTCTGTAGAGAGAGAACTAACTCTCCCAATATTTGAGGTAACTCTTCAGCAATAAATTAATAGTATGAGACTGTAGAAATGAGAAAAAAAAAAACAACAAAGAATGTATCTTTCTAAATTCAAATCCCCCTTTCTTAACTTTTTTTTTGGTCAGTGTTTTCTTCCTTTTCCATTATGTGTATAAGTGGTTAACTGTGTCTAATTGCAGAAAAACTTGGAACAGGGGTAAGATGCTAACATCTTCAGTTTCACATAGTGTAGGCCTGCTGATATGTAAAATATGTACTCCCTAAGTTTGTCTATTAGTATTTTAGCAATGAAAAACTTTCACAGTAGACAAGCTTCAGTTTTAATCATAAATGTGTGGCATTGGAAAATTTTTATGTTTTAGCACAATGTTGCCCTTAAAAATAAAAGTTATTTTACCAACAAAAATATGTTTATTCACGAATAGTAAAGGATTGCAATTTTGGAGGTGTGAGCTACGGCAAAACTATAGACGAGTAATGGCAGTAGTAATGATCAAATACTAGTAAAATATTTATAGCAAAAACAATAATTAACATTTATTAGCATCTAATATATGCCAGACATTGTGCTAGTTTACAACTTTTATGCAGTACTCACAACAAGCTTCTCAGTTACATGTCTTCTGTTTTGCAAATTAGGAAAATCAGTTTTAATGAGGCTAAGTAATCTGTCCAAGATTACATGACCATTAAGTAGCAGAGACTTTAACAGTCTGTGAGGCACAAACCATATACATTCCCACTATTCAGCTCCTCCAGGGGACAATCCAAATGGAAATCTAGGTAATCTTGGGGCAAAGGAGGCTACTAGACAGAGCTGCAACAGGCACAGGACTCTGGCTTCCTGATATCATCTTTAAAACTAAAGTATATGAATATAGAAAGACTCCCAATTGTATGCACATGTTGAGGCATACACACAATATATGCACAGCTTCATACACTGACACACAGGTACATATATGTACACAGACATACACTAACTCAGGTGCTTCACACCTGGATTTCCAAGGTGGGAAAAAAACTTTCATGCCTATACATATAAGCAGAATCTTAGCTTCAGATTCTCTCCGGATCTTAGTTTTTTAAAATTTCCCTTTATAATTCTAAACATTTGGCCTAGGACCACCTTCCCCAGCCTGGTATTTATGACCGATGTGAATAATTTGAGTTGCTCAGTGGAAACTTCTGGTTTCAAGTGACAGTGCAGCTCATCTGATACTTTCGAATGATGAAGATTGTGAACTCTTTTGCCTTGGTTGGCTAGGTGTGGGGCCAGCCTCAAGCAGTAGATGGGGGTCTGATAGAAACTAATTTCTCTCAGGTAGAATCACTCGAAACCAAAATGACTTTATCAGTTTTCTAAAGTACAGATAAATGAGAATAAATCATTTAAAGAATTATATTTCAAGGAAGGAGCTGTGTGAAAGGTCAGAAGTAGAAGAATAGAAAGAAAAGGTAAAATGTTGAAAGAAGCTAAATTAGCCTACCCGAATATCTTACTGGAACCATCCTTTTCAAATCCCACCTTATCAACTAAAATAATAATCAGAGACTGCAGAAAAATACAAAGGAGCTAATGACCATTTCATTAGAGTTACATCTAAATTGATACTTTGAGAGTGATGATTTAAAAGTTAATGAAATATCATGGGAAAAACCTGTTTTTGTACTAATTTGTTAGTTCATGAGTTGTAAAGATTTATAATCCAACACATGATGCAAAAAGCAATCTGAACATTTGTCCTATCTGTTGTATGTGTTAAAATTAATAGAAACCTCATTTAAAGTGAAGTAGATGGGCCAGAAGGGGGAGCTCTCACACCCTGTGTAGGTAGCTAAGCACAATAGGAGAAATCGCAGTACAGCCCTTCCCAACTTCCTTTTCCCCTCTATAAAAGACCTTCCTCTTCTTTGCTTTAGAGACTTGTATGTGGCTTGCCATGGTTGCATGTACCAGATTGCAATTCCTTCTTGTTTCCCTCTTTTTTTTCTGGAGACATATCTGGCTGACTTTTTGTTTACAGTCAACGCATATAAAAATCCACTTGTGAAGATAATCTTTTTACCAAAAATGGAAGAAAGTGTGAGTCTAAGGATTAATTGTCCTCCAACTCTGGTTCAATTGGAAACATCTAGTTCAATTGGAAAAACTGGAAAAATCCAGCCAATCCTGATCATTGCTTATTTGTCTTGTATTCAACTTTCTCTCAGAACTGGAACCTATAAATATCTTTGACCTCTGGAAAAACATAAATACTAACTGAAAAGAACCATTCAAACTCATCTCCAATGTATGGCTAATATCTAAACTATGTTCTTTACCTTAGCAAATTTTCATAAGACTTGTTATAAGAGGCTAGCTACCAATCATGAAATGCCTAAGGCAGGTAGAGACTTTATACACATTCCTTCAAATTTTTGCCACAGTCTGTTGAGATAGGTACTATGATCCCTCATCACAGGGAGGAAACTGAGACTGAGTTATTTGCCTAACACTGTTCATTCATTTGAGTGGTATTTGAAGCCAACACTCTCCACTCCATTCAAGCCCCTTGGAATCCTATAATTTTAAATATGATGAAAACGTTCATTTAAGTAATAAATAGCACCTAGAGCTCCCTAGGTTTTCTCAAATGAGTCTCTTTTCAGGACACAAAACCCCAGGCACCTAGGAAAGGGAAACATTCCAAAATAACCTCAAGGGCTTGATGCGTATTTAAATAGCAAGATGCTTGAGTAAAAGATGTTAATGCTGCCAAGAGCCAGATTTTCTCCAAAGTTTCAAGGTGAAGCAAAATAAAGCTCTAAGCAGCATTATAGATAATGAAAATCATCAACAATTTCCTGCTTCCACTGTCTCTTGCTAATTCTTTCGTCATGCAGATTGCCCTAATTTGATTGCAAGATTTTTTTTTTTCTGTTGTTGCCAAGAACTATAAACACAATGGGATATAATAAAGTGGTGTTCTGGATCTTTTATTGTCATTATTATGTTCATTTAGTTTTGGAAATTAGATTCAACTGTACTGGCTAAGAGCAGAGCTCTCTATCTTTTCAGGTAAGGTGTGCCAGTCAGAAATCCCCTGCCATGCCACTCTCTTATTCTTCAACTTTGCAAAGCTGTCTTGGGAGAAGAGGCATGGCAAGCAGAGGAACACCTGTAAAACATTAAAATCTTTTGTGAGAATGATGCTTCTCTGGGACTGAGTCACCTTTATTAGGTGACAAATGCACCCTTCTGAGTATTCTTTCATTGGTAAAGTATGCTTGATTGCATCATAGTCTCTCATAACTGCCACTGACCCCCACCCCAATAAAAAATTTTAAATAGACAGAGTCAGAATTACTTCAATATCCCTGTCCTTGCAAAAGGGCCAACGTTGAGCACCTGAAACCAGTAAGGCATACCCCAAAGACACAGAACCTGCTTCTGAGCCAGGCAACTGGGGCTCTGTCCTGAATTAGCTCCATATTTTACATGAGTTCTTAAGCCTGTATTTAACCCCCTCCTATCTAATGGAGCTTGTCATATTTCATAAGGTATAAAATGAGATAATGTCTTTAAAGTATTTAGTATAATGCTTGTTCCTTAGTATGAATTTAGAATGTGGTTAGTTGACAAGGATATGTTTATATCTGTATATAAAATTCAGAGATGGTGGCAAATAAAAAAAGAATGTCTTTACCACCAAACCAAAAAATTTTATGGCCAGGTAAGTTTGGGAAATACAAATATAAACCAAGTGAAATATATTTCTTTACTGAAGATTTCTCAAAACTTGTATCATGCTAATTTGCCCTAGGAACTTATTAGAGAAGGCTATAAAAAAAAAAGAAAAAAAAAGAGGCTTCACAGATGCCAACCAGCTGAAAAGACACCCAAATGTTAAATCAGCACTCAGAAAAACTACTATATGGAGGGTCTCTAGGTGCTCAAGCCAATTTCTACTTCAATCTGAAAGAAAAAAAACACCGACGTCAAGCAGAACGAGCCCATGGAAAGGAGACGCAACACAGTCAGAGAAAAAGTATTCTAGGGCAAGTTGTTACCTAGCCACCTGCACACTGCTCCAATGTGTATGTCATCTGTGTACTCTCCTAATCCTTTTGGAAAAACAGCTGGTACAGGATGTGTGACAAAGAAGCCAAGATTGACAGGTGTCTGGGATATGCCACTGTACACTCGGCTCACTTCTGTCCATGCAGGAACCAACTTTCCAGATCTGTTGGTGATGGTGCTGTGATGATTAAATATAATAGTCTTTTTAAAAAATACCAAATTGTTTATTATGAACTGGGACCGCTTAGCAAGAAACAGGTGAAGATAAGATCAGGACTTGCTCTAAAAATTATTGAAATAACGGAATGGGACCTTTCTACTTAAAGCGTGGTCCATGGATCAGAATATCAGCATCTGAGAATTTGCTAGAAATATATAAAGACCTACTGAAACATAATGTGCATTTGAATAAAATACTTGGGGGAATCGGATACACATTTAACTTTGAGAAGTACTGGCATAACGGCTTTATCGAAGGAGACTGAAAACCTTGTAGAAGCCAACCATAAGAAATAAAGCTAAGGAAAAAAAATGTAACTGCACCCAAATTTCACTTACAGCTTTTTTCTTTGATTCAGGCCTGTTTAGCCTAGATAATGGCACTGTGATTTACTTGATTCCCTCCCCCCTTCTGCCCCACTTTTATCCTTCCACCTTTGTATGTCTTCTCCCTTAATCATTAAGCCTTAGGACATAAGGTTCTGGCAGGTGTCAAATCTTTTAAGAATGAAGCCTCAGGTCTATCACCAGGAGGACAATAACTTTGGTTAAACCTTAAGGATGACATCTTGGCTTTAGGTGTGTTTAAGCCCCAGGCCCATCAAGGCAGAACAGGTCCACTGGCCACAGGACCAGATGGGATGATGTCATGGCTAATTCTAGAACCCTACACTACAGCAAATTACTCCAGCCCCATCCAATCAGTAGCACCCATGACCCCCAACTCCCTTAGTTTCCATGACTGATGATTTTTCCCTATATAAGCTATCTCCTTGAGAGATCTGGGGAGCCAGGCCTTTGAGAGCGATAGTTTGCAACTCTCTAAAATAAATCCTTACTTTCTTTGCTGTAATATCTGTATGTATCTCATTGACATAGACGTGCTTAGGAAGATAGACCCCTTTGCTCCAGTAACAAAAACATGAAAACTCCAAAACACACCCACGTAAAAATATTAAAACTCTCTTTTAAATTACTCTTCTCATCAAAGAGTAAATACAAATATAAATTTCAGATCCTTTGAAATACAGATAAAGTGCTCAAAGGAAAATCCAACATGTTTAAAACCTATAAAAATGAATATGAAAGAATGAAAAAAGAGAATTCACCTCGTCTATAGAAAAATTCTAGGGGGAGTCATATTATGTTTGGTTAAAAACTATAACCTTAGAAGATAACTCCAAAGATCTATTCCAGTTGAAATTACAATGGGTGCCCCCAGATAACTCTGGGACCCTAAGGGACTATATCTTTTCTAAAACATTGAATGAAAAATAAACTCTATCCTGAGAAGGAAACAACAAGAAAAATTTTCCTCTATCAACCATGACATTGGATAAAACATCAACAAAAAAAAAAATGTGAAACAAATATTAAGTAGAAATAACTGGAAATCCATCAATAATCACTTTGAATGTAAATGGATTAGCTGCCCATTTAAAATGCAAAGAATGTTTGATTCGATTGTTTATGAACTATCAAAATACACGCTTGTCATTTAAAAATTATATGACTAAAACATTAAGATCACAAAAGATAAATATCATAATGACAGGTAGTTTTTACTTCTACCATCCGCAGGGACTAGGAGATAGGAGCACTATCTTCATTGGTGGTATATTTCAAAGAGATGGCTTCCAGGACCTTCAAAAAGCCATTTGTGGGTTATAAAAGTAGCAAGAAGCTTTTGAAAAAATTTTTACATTTCAAAGGGGCAGAGAAAGCATTTATAATTATAATTATAAGTTTTCTAAAGTAAATGCTCTAGGCAAAAAGAGGTCAGGGAAAGTTTAGCCAAACTGAGGGGAATGTTAAGGCCTTCTTGGTAATGGCAAGAAAGTGCAATCAAAAATAGTCATTAAAAACATAGAAGGTTTAAATGACAGAATTAGCAAGTTTAACTTAATGGACATATATAAAATGTTACATGGACCAATTAGGGAATATACCTTTTCAAGCACTGTCAACATAGTAATAACATTTTTTTTTCTAGGCCATAATGCAAATCTCAAAACATATCAAAGAAATGCCAAAACATAGAATAGATTCTTTGGTCTCAACAGCTAACTTAGATGTCAATAACAAAATGACAATAAGAAAAACCCAAACATTAAAAAAATTTAAAACAGTTTTAAATAACTCATAAGTTAAAAGGTCATACTAGGGAGTAAAAAGCCTTTAAAATTGAATGATAATGAATTTTAAATTGCAGGAAAAAGCTAAATAAAACTTAGAGGGGAACATGTCCTTGAATGCTTACATTATTAAAGAATAAAGTCTCAACATTAATAAAATCATTCTCTAACTTAAGAAATTAGAAATAAAGAAAAAACAAACCAAATAAAGCAAATAGAAAAAGGTAATAGAGTAAAATACAAACTTAATAAGCTAGAAAACCAACAAAATACAGAAGACAAACAAAAGATAAAGCCTGCTATTTTTTTAAAAAAGCAAGTAAAATGTACAAAAATCTAGCCACATTTATAAAAAAGAGAAAACACAGATAAACAATTTTGTAATGAAAAAGGAACATGATCACAGATACTACAGAGGTCAGAGTGATATTGGAAAATATTATGACCAACTTTATTCCATTTCACATACACCAAATTGTCAAAATTAAAAATCTGCACAATTATTAAGTGTACTCAAAGATGTGAAGCAACAGAAACTTTTAATACAATGGAAATATAAACTTGTTCATCCACTTTGTTAAATAGTTTAGTACTAAGCATATAAAAATTGAACATGTATAACATGCAACAATCCTACTGAGAATAAAACAAAAGTAAAAAATGAAAACTCTTGGACTTATGTAAACAGACAGGTCCAAGAATGCTCACAGAAACATTGTTCTAAACAGTAAAATATGGGAATTTAACCCAAATATTTAGTATAATGGTATATTTGTCAAAAAAATAAAATAGAATTTTGCCCATTGGGAATGCCACTCCTGTTGGGGGAGGAAAAAATTTTCTCTACCATTCTAGGTTCTTTTTGCTGGTCTAATAATCAAATTAACAAGACAGATTAATAGAACAAATAAATAAATTCATTTTTATTAAATTTATTACTAAACAATGAACCCTATAAATAAAATATGTCATAACCTAATTCAGATGAAAAAAGGAAAAAGATCAAGTATATAAAGTTTTAAAGAGAAAGCATGAAAATTACTAAAGATGAAAAAATCACCGAAGAGAAAGTTTGTTAAAGGCTTTCCTGGATGTCACCAAATCTCTATCATGGTCAGACTCTCACCATCATCCTTATATGAGATTCAAAGTGGAGACATATTGGAAGATAATGGAGATATTCACAAAGTAGTAAGCAGAATGGGTGAAAGATTTCATTTGTGTGTTCCTTTTAATTTTTATTTATATCTTCCCACTCAATGTACACAAGATAGCTTTCATCTCCAGCAGAGAAAAAGCTAGAGGAAAAGCATTCCTTTTATATTAATGGCTGCTCATTTCAACAGGAACAATATATTGTGCAGGGTCCATTGTTGATAACTTGACAATGGATTGGCTCTTCCTAATCTCAGCAAATATAGTATTTTTTTTCTTGTTTAGTTTTATAATGTCTGCAGAACTAGAAAACTGACACTCTAAGTTGTACCTGGATCCTTTTATGATACTGTCATGGTAGATATATGTCATATTTATTTCTCAAGACCCATATAATACAATACAAAAGTGAACCTTAATGTAAACTATGGACTTTTGGTTAATAATAATGTCTAACATTATCTCACCAATTATAACAAATGTACAATGCACTAATGCAAGGTGGTAATCATAGAAGAAACTGGGGGGTGGTGAGAGAGTATATGGGAACTCTCTCCACTTTTTGCTCATTTTTCTGTAAACCTAAAACTGCTCCAAAAACGTTCATTTATTATTTTTAAATCGTACTGAATAAATGAGCCAGAGTTGGAGATGGGGAATAAATGGGAAAGAATTCTCAGAAAAAGATGCTGATATGATGCAATATAATGATAGGCTGGAGGCTTAAATACCATGCTGACTTAGGAGCTTATCATTGGGCTTGTTCCATTTATTTAATATTTATGAAGAAAGAAATTTTTCATTAATATTATTGATGACAGAGAATTATTTGGGCCACATATAAATATATGTACTTATAGTCAAGAGAGTAAAGATTGAAGTTTATTTCATAATGCAAGTTCAATGTCAAACATCAGCAGTGATCTCAAGTAAATAAAAAAGGTCATTTCCAACTGTTAGCTCATGGAAGTAGCCAAGAATGCCAGTAGGAAAAACGCCTACTTAAAAATCATACAATAAAAAAGCGAAGATATTTTCTTCCTGGGATTCAAGATGCACTGTCTTGAAGGCAATATGAGATGCCTAAGCATGCTAGGATGCAACTTTACAATTCTGGGAGGCAGAAAAAGGGGCATCAAAATCCTGGTGGTGCAGGTGGGTTTTTTTTCTTTTCCTTTGCTATGCAAATTCTGAAATGAAGTACTTTGTGAGCCCTGTCTTCCTTTGTTGACTGACATCATGCTATCTCTAATTTGATCTTTGAGTATAACAAATGTTAACATTTAGGTACTTAGATTCACCAATCTAATTTTTTTAAATCCATATTATGATGCTATTACTTACCAAATGGTTTGACATGCTGTGTGCTAGTTCACTAATTCCTCCTGGCTAAAGAAGTCCTGGGACACCTGTTATGTGAACAGGTTGGCAAAAAACTTAACCTGCTGCAAATTGCATTGAATTTAGTCCAGAGTAACTGACCTACTTACATCATAGGTTCAAAGGGGCACGGTTTTTTGTCTCTGCTAACGCACCACAAACGTGTAAGAAAGCAGAGTGATTTGTTTAAAGCTCTACAACAACAAAGAGGACTTGTTTCTAAAGATTTTGTTCTGCTCCATTAGCTCTCCTTGGTACAGCTTAATTTCTGACCATGAGAATGATGTATCAGCAGATGCCATGCTTTGGGGAACGCTGTGTCTCTTCCCCTTCAGAGAGAAAGGCTGGGTGTCACAGAATCACCTAGGTTGCTATTTATCTAATGAGAGTGTTACATGTACTCAGGCTAGAAACTTCTTTTAGGATTCTAACAATGACTGAATGTGAAATATGCCTCCTAAGTGTCCTCACAAGTTTTAACACATATAAGTGCAGCTTGAACAATCCTTGCAGTTAAAAACAGCTTATTGCTTCACCTTTGACTTAGCGACTGCTTCAAATTCTTGTGTTGACAATCTGATATCCTTTCTAAACATTTTTTTCTCCCTACCTCTCCAAGATTTTCTGAGCAGCTGCTGTCATACTGTATTGCACGTTGAGCTGCCAGATTTTGGAAGATTTTTGCCACTTTTACTTTATGGCAACAAATAGAATAGGAAAGAAGGAAGAGCAGGCAGCTACATATAAACTCTATATGTCTAGCCACGCCATTTGTTAGCTTTTCTTATGAGTAACCTCACAACAGATGGAGAAGATTCTTTTCAACTCCATGGCATTATTGTAAAATAAATTTCTAAAATAAAACATAACATTCATACTGGCTAATCTAAATATACCATGTTCAACAATTATAGAGATTTGTTTAATCTTGTATCTTCAGAAGTTCACTGGCTCTCTGAGGAGAGGATATAAAGGGCAGTGCAAAATCGATGGCTTTGGACTCACTCCTTTATTCCTTAATGAAAAAAATTTGCTTCCCTTTCACATACAAAATGAATTAAAACCCCCAAAATAAGTGAATATTTCTTCATATTAACTATATGATGTTACAGGGATTACTAATCTTCCAATGGATTCTGAGTAGAAGAACATAGATTAAATGTGAAAGTAAAAGGATGTGGTACAAAAACGTTTTGAATGGTTCTTTCCAAATCACATAATTCTTCTTTTTTCTTTGTCAGAACTAACAATTTGTGTCATATTCAAGCTCTCCAATCTCCATCTTAGAACTGCCTGAAGCGTTAATTAGAAAATTATTAAGACATTTATTTTTGTTTCCTTCAATAACAATGATTATAGGTCAGAACCCATTAGGTGAGTAGAAAAACCATGTGAGACCATTGGAAATATAATTATAGGAATGAGGATGTCAGTCTTTGATAAAAGAAGAACCAATTTGGCATAAAATTATCACTTTCAAATGCCATTATTTAATAAGTAGAAAATAGTACTATATTTTCTTATTAGTCCAAGGTTCATAGCACTTCTAAATTGCCTAACAAGGAAGTAATTAATACATTCAAACAAGTATACATCAATGTAATCAGCAAAATGCAGAGTGGAGGAGCTCTATAGGTCAAACAAACTAGATTATTCAATGAATGAAGAGCAAGGACATAAAAAGAAATGTGAGGGAACAGATTAGGAAAGACTTTAAAAATACTTATTTTTTTTAAAATGGGTAAATTAATTTTAGTGTTTAGATACACACTTGGATGAAACTGTTTCAAGAAATGCAAGGAAATCATTACTGTGAAAACCAGAAGAGTGGTTACTTTTATGAAGGAAAGAAGAGGCTGTGATTAATACAGGGTTTGTAGAGAGCTTCTGAAGTGGTTGGCAAAGAAAGCTCTATTTCTTGACCTTTGTGATCACTCACTGTTTAATAAAATATTACTTAATCCAAATATTATCATATACATTCAAAAATTCTGAAGTTCACATTCTGTTAAATCCAATCAAATACAGGGCTTGGAGCATATGGGAACTGAATAGAAATAAATAAAATATGCTAAACTATGAAACACACAATTAGCCATCTCCTTGCTAGTTTTATGATGTGAATGATTACCAATATGATTAAATATTCACTATCTAAATTTAACCTAGAGCCTCTATTTTCCCCATCAGTCTGCAGGAAAAAAAAAAATAAGACAATAATCAGTGGAACTCTTTAAAAATGAAAACTAAATTGAGAACAGTAACACATTAACCTATTAAGATTACATTATATATAAGCTATAGAATTTAACCTGCTAGCCACTGGCAACTAAGAGGCGAAGGACAGACAGGAGCAGATGGAGGAGAAGGGAAGAGGCTGACATAAGGAACCATTGTCAGGAGCATGGAACATTGTGCTATGGTGACCTAAGCAAGGTACTTTGAGGAAAGCCCTGGAATACTACATTGCATGGCTGCAGGAGTCTCCATTCATACTGTTGTCTATGTAACTGGTATTTGTTGGAAAATACTCTATATAAATCAAAATGCTAACATGTCTTCTGAGACACAACACTAGCACCAGGCCCTGAACGGTTAATTTGGAAAAGATTACACTGTGCTAATTAGCATGGTAAAGGGAAGTAAAGAAGGAGGTGTCAAAGATGAACCTCCCCTTTGCCCATGTCACACAGCAACACTGGCCTTCCTGCCCCTTCTCAGGTCTTTAGCAATATCTGCAATTATGGGCTTAGTTCCATAAAGAACCAGTGTCTTTCACTCCTGGAAGAACATTTAGGAGTCCTGAGGTCAGGAGTGTCTCTAAGCAACACTAAAATTTTCAGAGCTCGATGGTTAACTGAGGTATGAATAGAAAAGAAAATGTAACTGCACAGACATTGCTTTTGGCTTGATTGAGGGGCTTGCAGAAGACCAATGCTCCCACTGAGAACAATTAGAAAAACTGGACAAAATACAAAAAGAAACCATGTGAAAGAACTGAAGAGATAATGAATCAGCCAGGGCATGAGGGCCTAGACTGCAGAAAGATGAGAAGCAAGTTAATGTAAGCACAATTTCCTTAATGCCACTTTTCCTTTGGGGAATTTGCCAGTTCTCAGAAACATGCATTAGGCTTACAGAACAAAGAGTGATAGAGAAGTCATCAATTTGAAGCAAACTCTGGAATACAAAAATGAAATTTGAGGTTTGAGGTTGCTAAGGAACACACAGGATGTGAGCCAGGATATAAGGCTGCCAATATTCCTGGGATGTGACGGACACAGAAGGGTGTAGCCACGATCAAACACTGATTTTTTTTTAATTTGCTGATTAAGCTGTGTAGGGCAGAAGAATAACAAGGAGAGCCAAAAGTAGCTAAAAAACTACAGTGAAAGTTTTGACAAGCTCACAGTATTGGAAATATTAAAAACTGGAGTTTAGAAGAAAGGGTTACTGGAAAGCATCCCAGGATCTCAGTTGGAACCTTGAAAGGCTTCGTCTTGGGAGTCAGGGAAAAAACAGACTCAAAAGTTGCAAAAGAGCTCCAAGTTGGCTCAGGTTCTCATGAGGTTGAGGGAACCTGCCCCTTTGCTACCAGCAAGAAAATGGGAGAATCCTCTCAGTAGGAAGAAAACATCATCCAGAACCTCAATTCTTACATGCAGTGCCTGTATTTATTCATACTTACCAAGTGCAGGAAGAAGCAGGACCAAGAAAAATGATGCATAATAGAAACAGATACACAGTTGACTCAAATATTGGAGTTATCTGTCATTGACTTTAAGATCATTGTGATTATTAATATATTCAAGAAGATAAATGACAAGACAAAGGGTTTCAAATGGAATGCAGAGCAGAAAAACACGATCATAATTTAAAACTCAATTTAATGGGCTTTACAGCAGACAGAACTCAACTCAAGAGAGATTTTGCGATCTGGAGATAGGTCAGTGTCAAAAGTCAAGCATAAGATAAAAAAAAAATTGAGCATAAAAAACATAGAATATGATATAAACTTTTAATAGTATGTAAGTGGAGTCCAAATGGGGAAGAGAGAAAGAATGAAGCAAACTTAATATGTGAAGACACTTTGTCTGAAATTTTCCCCAAACTGTTAAAAGACATCAAGTTACAGATTTAAGAAACAGTATGACCTCATATAGTATATTACATAAAAACAAAGGTAACTCACCGAGGCACATCATAACAAAATTGCTGAACACCAAAAATGGTCATTCTTAAAATCAGCAATAGGATAAAAGACAAGAAATATACCTTTAACAGAAATGATGCAAGCCACAGGATGTGGAATATTTCTTTAAAGTACTGAAAGAGAGTAAACTGGCAATCTAGATTTATATTCAAAGCAAAAATATCTTTTACTAGTGAAGGTGAAATGAAGACATTTCCAGATAGAAAAAAAAAAAGAGAGAATTTGTTAAGAGCAGAAATGCACTAAAAAAATACTAAAGGGAGTTCTTCAGGGACAAGAAAACTGGTCCTGATCCAAGATGGAAATATAAAATTCTAGGAAGCAATGAAGCCCAAAAGAATGGGCAAAGGTACGTATAAATCTAAATGAATATTGATCACACAAAATAATAATATTTGGTGAGATTTCAAATATATAGAGAACTAAAATTCAAGACAATAATAATTTTAAAACAGTACAGTAAATGGTGTTGATAGAGAGGTCTGAAGTTCTAGTATTATCTAGAAAGTGGTAAAAGTTTTTATTTATATTGGATTTTAAGTAAAGTTAAGGATTCATATTACAACATTTAGTGTAAGAAAAAGAAGAAAAGAATAAAAAAGTAAAGCAAAAGAATACTAAAAGAATATATAACAAGAGTCAGAAATTAAAATAATTAAAAAGTAATATGTAATGAAAGCGAGGTCAAAAAGGAGTAAAAAGGGCACATGTAAAGGTGGACAATAGAAATAAAATTATTAGGTGGAACACATATATCCAAACATACCAATTACATCAATTGTAAATGGTCTAAGTGCTCTGATTAAAAGATAAAGGTTTTTCAGATCAGACTAAAAACAACTGTTTGTTGGTTGATAAGATAAACAACATAAAAAGCTAAAGGCAAAAGGGGAAAATATTGATCAAAAAACATTAAAAATAAAAGCTAAAAACAAACTATTGTAGCATATGTAAAACTATAAAAGCAAAAGTCACTTCTAAAAATAAAAAGTTCTATAATGATAAAATGGTCAAACCATTGGGAAGATATAATAACTCTAAATTTTAAAAAACATTAGGTAAATTGTACCTTAGTAAAAGTTGGTAGAACTAAAAGCAGAAATAGACAAATATGCAAGCTTAATAGGAAATTTAATGCACTTCTCTCATAAAGTGATAGAACAAGACGAACATTAATAAAGATAAAATCAGTCTGAATAATAGGATTAACAAACTTGACCTATTTGACATATATGAAAAGTTATTCTTTACAATGACGAAGTACACATTCTTTCCAAGTGCATGTGGAAAGCTTGCCAGTATTGACAACATGCTAGACCATAGGAAAATAGCCACAAGGATTTTAAATAACTGAAATAATTCAGAATATGCTTTCTGACCACTGAAATTAAACTAAAATAGATAACAAAATGACCTAAAATCTTCTAAATATTTCTACTAAATGTACTTCAAAATACTTCTAAACCCTACTTTTAAATTATTATTAGGTCCAAGGGGAAATCATAATAAAAATTAGAAAATATTTGAAACTAAATAATGATGAAAACATTTTTTGTGGGATGTGGCTAAAACTATGCTTAGACAAAAAATGTAGCACCAAGTTTATGAGGAGAAAAGCCTGAAAATCAATGATATTAGTATCTTAGCTGAAGAATTTTAAAAGAAAATGAAATTTTACTCAAAGAAATTAAAAGTAAGGAGATAATGATGATAAGAGCAGAAATGAGTAAAATAGAAAAAAATGCACAACAGAAAAAAGTCAACAAAGCCACAAGTTGGTTTTTTGGAAAAGACTAATAAAATTGATGTTACTAGTAAGACATTTAAAAGAGAATGAGAGAAAATACACATTACTAAAATCAAGAATGAAAAAGAGGGTACTATTACAGATCCTGCAAACACTGAAAGGATCATAAGAATATATTTAAATTCATTAAATTTCAAATTTTACTTTCCTGTGACATTGCTTAACAATCATAACTTACCAAACCCTCCACAGAAAGATACAGAATATCCAAATTGTCCTGTATTTACTTTAAAAGTTGGATCTGCAATGAAAACAACCTTTTCACGATCAAATCTCTACTGATGGAGGTTAATGATTTCACTAGTAAAATTTTCCAAATATTTAGAAATAATAGTGCTAATCTTAAAGATACTCTTCATGGAACACAAAAGAAAGAAACGCTTCCTAAATCATTATATCAGGAGAGGATAATTTTGTTACAAAAACTTGTTAAGGACATTAAAAGTTCATCTGTCTTGAGAATATAAATACAAACATTAAAAAAAAAAGATGTCAAACTCAGCAACGAATTTAAAAAAATAACATATCACAACCAAGCAGAGTTTATTCTAGAAATGCAAAGTTAGTTTAATATGAAAAAATCAGCCAGTGCAGTTTATCACCTTAACAGAATAAAGAAAATTCATCTAATCAATTTGACAGACACAGAAAAAAGTATTTGTAAAATTTAACATCTATTCATGACTAAAAAAATTTACAAACCTCTTAGCAATCTAAGAATAAATGGGAATTTCTCTTAAACTAATAAAGAGTACCAACATAAAACCTACAGGGAATAACGATAATGAAATACTAAAACTTTCTGAAACTGGAAATAAGATCAAGATGCTTGATATCACCACTTCTATTAAAAGTTGTGCTGGAAGTTCTAAGAAATGATATTAGCCAGAAAAAGTAAAAATTATAAGAGTTTGAGGGAAAAAGTAAGAGAAAAAATAAAAATTAGAAGGAGTAAGTCTGTCATAATTCACAAATTACATTTTTCTATGTAGAAAATCCAAAAGATTTACCATCTGAAACTATAGATGAACTCATTGTTTGCTGTATACAAGACTAATATAAAATATTATTTTTTTAACAATTAAATTAAAAAATAAACCTTAAAAGATATACTATTTATAATAACATTAAAATCCTTAAATATAAATTTAACAAAAGATGGTCAAAACTTCTGAATAGGAAATTATAAAATATTACTGTGAGAAATTAATGAAGACTGAAATAAATAGAAGACTATATATAGCCATGTATCGGAAACCTTAATATCATAAATATGTCAATTCTCCATAAACTGACCTATAGATTCAATGCAATTTCAATCAAAATCTCAGGAGGTGATTTTATATACACTGATAATTCTAAGATTTAAATAGAAGTGCATAAAACAAAAATAGCCAATATTTAAAAAGAAAATGCTCTATGTTGAGTATTATTTTTATTTTACAAGGCATTAAGTTTATATGATATTATTATTAATTTTACAGCAATGGAGGGTTTAATTCCTTGAGTTCTGACTCTAACATAGGTAACAGGCATAATTAAGACCTGAAGGAACTGGTGGGACCAAACCACAAGTCCAGGTCTATGGGTTCACTTATTCTGAATCTCCTAACTCAGTTTAGTAAATGTGCAGAGTATAAACAAATGAACAAATACAATATTTAAGGTTTCATAAAACAGCCATGGTGCTTGTAGACAGCTGTGCATTTGTCTGGATGTTGGTTCTGCCACTTAAGGGCTGCATGACTTGAGCAAGTAATTTAATCTTCCAAGGTCTCAATTTCCTCAACAGTAAACATGAGATTTATTATTTCTCCCTAAGAAAACTGTTGTGAGGAAAAAAGATAAGAATTTTAAAGATAGTTCCTTGACAAATAAAAGATATTCAATGTTACTTTCCTTTCTTCCCACTTCAGATAAACATTTTCACTTTGCTGTAGTTATTGAAAATTATCAGCTAAATATCACCTTATTATTCAGGTTAAGTGGCAATTAAACTCATAATTCCAAGTTAAATTGAAAATGTAAAAATATCCCAAATTTGTTTCCCTTTATTGTGAATTATGCCAGGTAGTTTTTGAATTTTTAGGGAAAGGGAAATCTGTGAGCTTTAAAATTTTATCAATTGCGCTTGGTAGGGTGAAAGGGATCTGAATTTGTAGGTATATCCTCAGATCTAAAAATGCTGAGCTTGATCCTTGAGAGATAATAAAATCTTGAACAAGTGTGCAAAAAGTTTTGATTTAAATGTTACCACCAATCAATTAATGGTGGCTGCCTGAAGCATGTATAGAGAAGAATTCTGAGACTGAGCCTGAACTCACCAAAAAAGAAGCAACATCTGCTTTGGATGTGGAAGGTGGGGATGGCCACACATAAGACACGTTTCAGCAAACTACCCTACCCCCTTGGTACACAGCATTTCAGAGTGAGAAATCCTTAGCGTAAAAAATGTTTTCAAGCTTTAACACGATAGAAAAGCTGTCCTTTGAATGTTCATTAAATAGCAAAACAAAGGATAACAAAAAGTTTGGGTTTCTACAACTATGTTATAAAATTTCCCCTAAGCAATATTTTTTTAAAATTAAGAAAACCTGTGGATTTTTTAATGGATAAAAAAATAAAGCAAGGAGTTTATAAAGAGTCCACAGAATTATTATGTATAATGGTTATAATATAAGATACATGCATGCATACTTATTCATTGAACAATATTATGATTCAGGTTTGTTTCACAATAAAGGAATTGAACGTGTGTGAGAGAAAATGGTCAGAATGGATATCACTGGGTGTGTATAGCTGATTGCAAAGTCTAAGTCTCTAAAGTTCCTATTTTCCTCCTTTTCACCAAACACGCACATGGCTCCTTCATATTTAGTCAGCATTCAGTCGGGGGTATTCACAGGCTGAAGCATTGATTCTGCAAGACCCAGACTTTCCGGAAGTTGATGGGGTACACTGTATAAAATCACACAGGATCAGCAGCACAGGGCAAAAGAGGTCCCAAAAGCCAACCTGTGGAACTATGCTGTGTTATCAAGCCCATCTGCACCTCCACTAGCAAGGTCCAGAAAATAAAGCAAATTAGTCGATATGGATAGCTGATCTTTCTTTCAGTGCTATGCTTTATAAATATCAAAATTTATATAATCTTAGCTTTGTGTGGTAAGGTGAAGAATATAACATTTCTTCATGTATTTTAGGAGTTTTTGTGTTAGCACATCAGCACATTTTTAGTTACTTTGATATATCTATGAAATACCCTTTTCCCCCGTTGGTTGGCAATTTGAAGCAGATTTTTTAAAAAAATTCCTCAGTATCATTCTTTGCACACCAGCCTGTCCTGAACTTAAACAGAAAAAAAAAAAAAAATGCTGCCAAAGCTAATGAATCATGACTACACAGAATCATTCTGCTAGAGACACCAGCCAATGAACATTTCAGTAGTTTATGTTAAGCATCCACAAGTACTCTGGGTCATTTTGTGTGTGTGTTGGAGGGAGGGAGTGGTGGTAGAAATAAGTCTCTGTCCGCTATTATTTCCTTTTAATCATTCGATTTCTTGCCTGCACAATGGGGCCAATTTTTTTAGTGAAGGACCAGATTTAGCATAGTGTTTCAGCAGACTCATGGGATTATTTTACCCAGCAAAGGCATCTGTAATTCATGGAAACAGTGTTTGACCTGATAAAATTCTTGGTGCCTTTATCCAACTATAATTTTAATTTAACACATCCTATTTTAATTTCAGCTTAGGCTGTAATCTCCCTATTTTATTTTTTGTTGCTGTTTTAAATGCAGCCGTGCATAGTTTCCAGACCTCAGTGCAAGGCTTCTGATTTTAAGATTATTAGCCAGGAGTTCCTTTTTCTTAGATTAATAAATCATTTATAGAGTTGAAACATTTTTTAGTTGAATAAATTAATGCTCCTGAGAACTTCCAGGTATACCAACTGCCTCACTATCTGCAATGCATTGTGTGAGATGCAAAGGATGTTATATATGTATGATTCGGTCCCTGCCCTCATGAGCCTCTGTATGCCTATCAAATTATGTCATTAAATTCAACAATGACTTACTGAGCATTTACTATGAATAGGATATTTTACAAGATTGCATGAGATACTCTGTTTCTGCTCTCAAGATGATTAGGATCCTTTATCCAAATCTCTGAGATTTCTAGGGAAGTAATAATATACATAGAATATTACAAGTGTTTGTGATTCTCAATGAGTACATTAATGTACATTCTTGTTTCATCTTTTCAACTGGAAAGTATTTTCAGGCAATGACTCTGTGATACTCACTTTTTATACTTTCAATGCCAACTCTAATGCAGACAGACATTCATTCCTTGGGGGTATATACCTAATGCGTATACATGTCTACTGTGAAAAATAGTCATAAATAATTTTTTTTAAAAAAATAAAGTGTGGTAAGTGCTGTAATAGAGGTATTATCAGGTACCTTAGAAGGATAAGAAAGGAATAACTCACCTGGAGAGGGTTTAATAAGTGCTAGTTGAATAGATGAATAAAAAATGTTCAAGTGAAGCAGTTTGAAATTTAAGATCCTCAACGATTACTTTTCATTACACCTTATAAAATCGTCTGGATATTCAAGTGCCATCACTTTTTGAAGCTAAGAATTTTTATCTACATTCAAACAATTTCTTAATAGGTGTATTTTGTTTTTCTTCAACCACAGCAATGATCATTTGTCCCCAAACTGGAAAAAACATAATGTAATCCATGGAACCAAAGACTGATCTCTTTGGGACATTCTTTTGAATCGGAACTTGAAATCTGTGTTGGTGGAATTGCCTTAAATAGAAACATTTAGAGAATTCTAATCAGGCATCAACAGAGCCAATAGAGGTTGCCAATGGAGGGTAGGTTACCCTCCATAGTGAATATGTACTATCTACTCCATGCCAGGCACTCTAGCAGACACTGGTGAAAAGCAGAGAGTAATACATTGGTTCTGGCCTCAAGAAGCTCAGAGTAAAATGACAGATGAATGAGCAGGGAAAGAGCAAACTTAAGATCTGGGGCACATTTGCTTTGTTTTCATACAATCATTTAATTCAATAAAATCTTTAATTTAAGCTGGTGGTTACCAAATCATGGACCCTGGACCAAAAGCATTAGCTGTCTTCTTTGTTAGGATATCTTTATAAGAGGACAAGGGCAAGAACTAATGGCTACAGCTAAGAATGGAGAAATGAAAGGACAAGAACAGCTTGGGGGTCTTGGTAGTATGTTTTAGCAGTGGAACCAATACCTTCAAATACCCACATCTGACTCCTTGCTTGGAGAACAAAACAAACCCTTATTGTTGAAGGCATCATTGGTTAGGTTTCCATTTACTTGTAGCCTAACATGTTTCTGGCAGTATGAAGTATGGATTTCAAAAATATTTCAAAGCTGACTTCATTTTAAGTCCAAAGTAATAGCCACATTCCCAGGGGACAAGCCCTGTGGAACTGGACAGTATCCTTCCACTAAACAGAGAAAGTGTAATGTGAGCCTTGTCTTGGCATCGAAAACCGGTTCCATTTAAAAAGAATGTGGGTATTCATTAATCGCGAGGTAAAAACTAATTTCCATTTTATCACTAATCAATGGGGATTTTCAAACTTTTCAAACTCTCACATCACTGTATAGGTTTGGTGTTTATTTTATTCTCTATTCTTAGAAACTGTTCTAACTTTGTTTTCCAGCTCTTTGTATGTTTTGTTTCAGAATTTTATTCTAATTTCCAAGGTCTCCTTTTTCTTGGTTCTTCCTTTCCTTTCTTTTTCTTTCTTTTTTTCTCCTTGGTTCTTCCCAGATCTCTTTTAGAGAGTATTTTAAAAAGTTATCTTCTCTCTGTTCTCCAAGGTATTCTTGTTTTCCCTATGGTTAGTTTTTAAATTCAGAGAGTTGGTGTTTCTTCTCCTTATTTGCCAATGACTTTGGGTATATAATTATATTTAAGAAGAAGCAATTACACATCTGAGAATAGCTGGTGTGGGGTTCTCCTGCCGCTTAGTGGGGTCTCTTTTACTCTCCCTTGTTCTTTCCCTAAGAGGAGAATTATTACATTCTCAAAGCATGCAAAGTGTCTACCCACAGCTGGATGTAGAGTTTCAGCCATTAGAGGGCAGGTGCTTTGAAAGCCTGAAGGAACAGGGTTTTATCCTGAAACACCTTTACTAAGTACTGGAACCTAAGTGCTCTCCATAGATAGTTCATTCCATTTCTTTAGAACAGAATTTTTTCCTTTTTTGCTTAAGGTAAACACTATGTTCTAGTCACTCTGAATGTGGAGACTGGGGAGGAACGGGGCAAAGACAATGTCATTCACCCAAACATGCATATCGCCTTAGCCCCAAATCTCACCTTTGCCTCTCTCACTCTTACTGTTTCTTACTCCAGAATCTCTCCTATGTTCCACCTTGTAGACTGATTCATGTTTTCTTCAACTCCTCATAGTGCACTCTGAACTGTGAGTCCACCACTCTTTTTTATCAGTTTAGAGGAATTGCCCATTCACTCTCCATCTTCTAGAAGTTTGTTGAAATCTCTCAGTTTTTGGTACATCCCTCTCATTTCTCTTTATCATACTATGAATTTATTCTTTCTTTTATTTCTAACTTCTCTTTTAGTGGGGCCTCAGGCAAGATAGAAGGTATGCTCATGGTCAGCAATTTCTACCATAACTCTTATTTTAAATGTCACTCTTTTCTTCTATTCTCTTACTTCACTTCCTCACTGGCAGTCCCCACCTGAATGCCCTGCTCCAGCTCTGGTCCGTGGGATTCCTGTACTCCCATCCTTCTGCTCTAGCTTCCTGATTCTGTATTACAGAAGCTTAAAAATCTAGTCATTTAGGATAAATTGTCCTGAAGGTTTAGGTTTAAGAATATCTAAAATCTGTTTCATAAACAGTATTTTGCTTATAGCTATATCACCTATGTCTCGTAATATGTTCTTTTTACCTTTTATTAGTTCACCAAAGTCCTTTAAGTCCCATTAGAGAGAAAAATCTAGTGATTTATTCCTAACCTGTTTTTTCCACTAAATTATTTCCAACAAGTCACACAGCAACAGTTACACATCAGAGAGGCAATAATGAAAGAAATGCACATGTTCAAAAAACTATCTAAAATATACAAACAAATCTAATAACTCAACAAGAAAACAAATAACCTGATGCAAAAATGGAGGAAAGACCTTAATAGTCACTTCATCCAAGAAGATATACGGGTTGCAAATTAGCATATGAAAAGATGCTCAACATCATATGTCATCAGGGAAATACAAATTAAAACAACGAGCTACCACAGCACACTAAGATCCAGAACATTGACAACACCAAATTCTGACAAGAATGTGAAGCAACTCTCATTCATTGCCAGTGAGAATGCAAAATGGCACAGTCATTTTGGAAGACAATTTGGTGGTTTCCTGCAAAACTAAACATGCTCTTACTATACAATCTACCAGCCACACTCTTTGTTATTTACTCAAAGGAGCTGAAAACATATGTTCACACAAAAACTGGCATGTGGATGTTTACAGCAGCTTTACATATAACTGCTGAAACTTGGAAGGCAATCAAGATGTCCTTCAGTAGGTGACTGGATAAATAGAGTGTGGTACAGCCAGACAATGGAATATTATTCAGCACTAAAAAGAAATGAGCTATCAAGCTATGAAAATACATAGAGAAACCTTAAATGCATATTAGTAAGTGAAAGAAGTCAATCTGAAAAGGCTATGTATTGTATCATTCCAATTAAATAACATTCTGGAAAAGGCAAAACTATGGAGACAATAAAAGATTAGTGATTGCCAGGGTTTAATGAGAGAGAAGAATGAATAGATAGAGTACAGTGGATTTTTAGGGCAGTGAAAATACTTTATATGAAACTATTATGGCAGATAAATGTTGTTATAAGTTTGTCCTAACCCACAGAAGGTACAATACCAAGCGTGAACCCTAATGTAAATTATGGACTCTGGATGATAATGATGTGTCAGCGTAAGTTCATCAGTTGTAACAAGACTCATTCATGTTGTTGCATGCCTCAGTTGTTAGTTCCTTTTTGTTACTAAATAGTTGTATGAATATTTCAAAATGTTTATCCATTCGTCAGCTGACAGGATTTGGTTTATCTCCAGTACTGGGCTGTTATAAATGAAGCTGCTATAAACATTTGAGTACAAATCTTTGTGCAAAAATGTTTTGATTTTTCTAGGTACACAACAAGGGGTAGAATTGCTGGGTTATTTGGTAAGTATATGTTTAAGATTTTAATTAACTGTCCAATTTCTGCAAGTGGCTGCATCATTTTATACTTCCACTAGCAACATATGAGAGTTTTAGGCATCTCTTATCCTGGTCAACAGATAGTGTCATCAGCCCCTTTAATGTTAATCATTTGTGCAGTGGCATCTCATTGTGGGTTTAAATCTACTATCTTGCTATTTGTTTTTCATTTGTCACAATTTTTTTGTTCTCTTTCCCCCTCTGGTTCTGCCTTCTTTTAAATTTATTGATTTATTATTATTTGTGATATATTTCAATATACCTCAAATGACCTCTGCTCAAGGCCAATGGCTTATGACTAGTGACTTCATTCAGTCAATGAGAACTCAGTTTACTTCATGATCCATCACCCTAAAATAAATCTGAGAATTTGATCACACATAGTTAACTTAAAGAAGAGACACTTTGAATAAGAGAAATTTGATTAAGGGAAGAGTAAGGATCAGTGGAGTAGAGGTCAGGGAAAGATAGATGTTAAAACAGAGCTCTTGGAAATTCAGCTGTTTGTTTTAAAGACTATTACATAATCTTGAAGCTGTCTCTCATTAAGAAAACCAATTAGGCAGGAAAAGGAAAGAAAACCAATTTAAGATTAGTTTCAAGTATATTCTCCATTTATATGATAAGTTTTATTAAGGATAAGTGAAAAGAAATAATCTTTAAATAAAGTAAAATACCTAGATAAAAAAAATACTGTCCTAAATCTTCATAGAATATAGTGTAAACCAAGAATTAAATTTAGAGCATTTACAAGTTGACCAAGAGGCACAACAGCAGAAACACACAACATTTCAATCTGAAAAAGAGGTGGTTGGAGACATGGTCTTTCTTTCTGCTGAGATGGATAGATTTATGATTGGAGAAAGATTAATTAAAGGTTTGAAAAGGAAACTGATGAAGCATAGAAAATGAAAAAAGTAAGAAAGGCCACTGAGTCTGCTGAAGGGCAGGGAATCTGTGATTTCCACGAAGCTGGAGTGAGTTATCCAATACTGATCATGACAGGTCTATAGCTACCTTTCTAAATAGCTCAATTGTAGTCATGTTTATAAATAAAATCATTATTTAGAGAATAATATGGAGAAGTTAAATGGCTATATTTATATTCTTACATGGTGGGAAATTGTGTTATTTTATCTGGAGGTTTATAGCAAACAGATCAAAGAAATTAAGTTACAGAGATTGAAAATTTCCTGTCAAGAAAAGGACTCAGCATGAGCAATTCCTTTCACTCTGTAAGTTTTTCTTTCAGATTTACTTTTCATTTCCATTCCCTTCCCTTTCTCCCTCTCCCTTTCTCCCCGCTGCAACCCATTCCCCCCCCCCACCCAGCTTTTTTTTAAAAAAAGAAATACTGTATCGGTCCTTAGTAATATGCAATTGAAGATAAATTTAAGTCAGTTAAATTCAATCAAAGTATGGGCATCTCATATGTGTTAAAATAAACTAATCTCTGTAAAACAGTCAATCATTTTTCTGCTTTCGCTTCTTGATAGACTACCTGGAGATATGTAAATTATTGATTCCATCTGGTTTATTACCACTGGGAATGCTTGAATGTTTATTTTTTGAAGGCAGGTATAAATAAAGCTAAGTTACTTTCCAGAAAAGCTGCAAAGTAAGGTTATAAACCTGAAGTGTAATTCTCCTCCTCCAGATGCCATCTCAGACACAAAAATTTACAGACAGAAACATACTACCTTTTAAAGTCTGCTTAAGTGATCAGCTGAGGGGAAAATTACCAAGCTACAGGTGTAATCAATTACTCTAACATAGTCATTCTGAATGGCAAAGAAAAGTGGATTGCATTATAATTTTTTTCTGTATTTGTCTCTCTTTTTTTCTTACTAGTGGTGGGGAGGTGAAGGTAAGTCTGATAATGTTGCTTCCATATAAAGTGTTTTTCCTTAGTCTGAGGTAGGATTGATTGTGAGGTGTTTTTCTTCTCATACTCATTTTCTGTATCTATTACTCTTGCTCTCGTCATCTGACATGAAGCTTATCTGCTTAAATATATCATTTTCAAACTAAATGGAAAATGACAAAGAAGAAAAATCTTTTAAAACATCCTTTGAAGTTTACATTTCTAAATTAGCCCACAAAAGCATTATGGGTAAGACTCAAATCCTACTCATTTTCCAAGGCATATGGCATCTCTCTGCTCTAATAAGATAATGTACCATTTGTGAATTAATAGTTTATCAATTGCTTATTGAATTAATGGATTATAAATATAATTTATAACCTATTAGAAGTTGGAAATATTGAAATGTGCAAATAATCATCTTTGTTAGTATATTTAAGGCCTATCCATCATTTCTGCACAGCCAGGCCATACCAATAACCAAGTTTGTGCCGGGCAATGGTCTAGGAACAACAGACTCTAAGTACGGCTACTAATGAGGACAAAATAGATAGTGTACCTTGTAAAATATGCAAAATTGTCAGATATGCCATGATAAATCTAGAGAAAAAAGTAAATCCTAGCACTTGTGTCAAAATCTCTAAAATTACCCAGTTAGTTAGTTAGTAGCAGCAATTTTCTAGGACTTTATTCTGGGATATTAAGTTCCTATTCTTGGGTAGTCTCCACCTTTGGTGTTTCCTTGAACTATGGAATCATCTTAATTGACTGACCTCTTAGGGAAAAAATCCCAACATAGCCAAGGTAAGAAAAAGCAAATGCATGTTTATACTCATTTTGGTGTAGTGTAAAAGGCCTGAGATTTAGAAACAAATGGATGTTGGCTACACTCTCAGTCTCTGCCGGTTACCACCAATGTGGTCCTGAGAAAGTCTGTGAACTTCTATGGGTCTCAGAATCCTCATCTGCAAAATAAGATTGTTGCAGGATTGCTTTCAGGATTAAATAAGATAAGGTATAGAGAGCACCTGTATAGAAGATCTCAAGAAATGATAGCTCTCTCCTTCTATTCCATTTACATTTTGACCACCAGGTAAAAAGGACTCTCAGTCTTCCCGTCTTGTCTCTAAAAGCATCTGGCAGATAGAAGGTGCTCACTAAATGTGAGTTCCTTGTCAAGTCTTTATGTGCCTCATCAGACTGCAGGTGTCAACTGGAGCATAACCCCTCTCATGTATTACCTCAGTCATCTACATAGCAACTGTGAAGCACACTGATTCCGCTTGCCCCATTCCTTACTCCAGAAGCAATGAGTTGGGCTGAATAAATAGTGGAGTGCATAAGTGTGGGCATATCTGGTTTAAATAGCACCCATTTCTGGGGTAGATAAGCTTGAAAGAACTGATGCAGATATACATATTAGGATGAAATTTCAGAATATGTGCTCTCTTGTTTTTTGATTAAACCTCTTTTTTGACCAAAACTAGAGAGTCACCATTATAATTGTGGGTGAAAGTAGGGCTCATAAAAGTGATTTTCTTTTAATTTTTCAAGGCCAAACTTGAATAAATTTGGGTATTACACTTTCAGCAGCAATAAAGCTAAAATTAACAGAAAGGAATGTAATTTTGTATCTCTTATTCAGAAAATTTATATGCTGTATAACCCTATAAATTTAAGCATTACTAGCCTCTCATACTCAGCTTTATTTGAGCTATTCATCAACAGATATGTGAATAAGAGTCTATTTTAAGACATACTGTTGGAAATAACATTTAAAGGAAATAATATTTCTGAAAATATTAAACCAATGTATTTTCAATTTATCATAAATCAACTTCTCTATGACTCCCCACCCATAAAATGAGTAATATTCATTAATTTGGGGTGTTGTTGGATATTTCCTAGAACAAATAAGTCATTATTCAACTCTGAGTTTCAAGATTAAAATATTCCTAAGGTCACAGCTATATGATAATCTTGAGAACCAAGTTTTGCTGGGAGGAATATGTTTTCTAATTTCCAAAATCTTCTTTTCAAATTGCAGAAGCATAATAAAGGGGTCAGAGAATGAATGTTTTTACTCTTAGCCTCAGAGCACAGAAAAGGAAGGCGATCAGGAAAGGCTTTGACATACAAGAAGAGGAAACTCTTCTAGTGTAGAAAAGACTCTGTGTGCTCCCGAGGAGATGAAGTTAGGGTATCTCTATGTGGGTCCCTGATCTGGGAGTCAGATGGTCCCACTGCCCCGGACCAAGATAGAGAAAGAGGGGATGAGATAGTAGGACATGAAAAACAGTAGCAGCACATATCTCCTTCTCATTTTGGCTATAGCCTGAGAATGCCTCAGAGATGTCCTATAGCCACTAAACTGGCCACAGTAGAGTAGACACAGCATTGACCTATTTAGGCAGAGGCAGCATGCACACCCCTGCTTGCATGTGGCATGGAAGGGGTTTAGACCTAACTGAATCTCTTGGAGAGGGGGAGGGTGTAGGGAGGATGGAGATTTGGCAGGTAGTTAAGAATTAAGAAGTAACTTGCCTTCCAGGGGAGAAGAACTGGGGGTAGACAGCAGCTGGAAGATAGATGAAACATGCATTGAGTCTCAGGGGTGCAGCCATTCAAACACACAACAAATTGCCACACCCCATTCTGAAGTCAGTGAGAGACAATGTGAGTCCAGACACTTCTCCTCCTACCTGAACTTTACCTTGTGTCAAGAAGCCTCTCAGAGAGATGGAGAAAGATGAGGGAACATGCCCTGAAAGACCAAGCACCCTCCTCACAAGAAAAAGTGTTTTACATTTTTAAAAACTGAGTAATCTTGAATGGGCTATTTTGTGGAAGAGGTTGTTTAGTGTTTACTACTGAAAGGAAATGGGGGCTATTGAACAAGATGAGATAAGTCATATAAATTAATTAATTTCCTGCATATCTGAGTTGTATCCTTTGTTACTGTTATGAGACCAATTGAGAAATTCAATCTCAAGACTTGAACTATATGAATTAGCAATTAGAAATAGCATTTGCCTACTAATATTACAAGGTCAAACAGAGAATCAGAATTTTTAAAAATAGAAAACTGTCTTCAATTAACTCTATAAAATGCTACTGAGTATTCTATGCATTCATTTAAAATATATCTATATGCATTGTGCGTGTTGTGACTCCTGTGTTTTGAAGCTTCAATAGCAGAGGGATCAAATCGAATGCAACATTTATTTTGTCCAAAAAAGCCTAGAGGCAAGAATAAACAGAAATCTGAAACATAATCAGCCTAACATCTAGAGCCCCGAGTAGCAAGTTAGGCTAGGGTTAATTTATATTCAACAGTATAAGAGCTCTAGAGAGAGTCCTTGAAACGAATCTGGCAAAACTAATATATATATCTGTTTTAAATCCAACACTATTAATCTAAGATGAACATTTTTAAAAATTCAATAGATATTGATTAAATGTACAGAACACCTCAAAAGTGACCCATTAGAACCAGTAACTTGAGTGTCCCCCCAAACAGACCCTGAGATAAGAATCTGAGCACAAGTTGTTTTATTAGGGAGCTGATCCCAGCAGAACTGGAGGGGAGTGTTAAAGGGAGACAGGGAATGGAAAAAACTTAATATTGAGTAAGATAATGTACAGCTGACTACTGTGGGTAACTGAGTCTCAATCCCACTGGGAACCTCTGACTGAAGAGATTATTCCTCAGACTTATGCCAGTTGAAGGAGGGGGAAGCTGGTATTATTTTCTAACTGCCTTTCTCATCAGCTGAAGGATGCTCCTGGGGGTATCAGCTGAATCTAGCACTCTGCCCTGCCCCATGCAGCGCTAAGTGTGCCATAGAAAGCCCTCTAAAGGAAAGGAAAAAGTACATGCAGGAGGAAGCCAGCAGTGTGCACAGGAGAGCTAACAGTATTAATTAGGCATTGAGGAAACTTAAGAGTGGAAAAGAGTGAATTGGGCATTTCTGGAAGCAGCAGAAAATGTCTGTGTTTTTAAAAAGATGAACACTGGGACCCACCAGTGTTCTGGTAGAGCCCACACAACATGTGACCTTGTTGTATATAACCTTAGCAGAGTAGATTTGTTTAGTTTGTAGATTTAAGCTACCATTTGTCTAATCATTCTTTGACATACTGCTCAACTGAGTAGATCCATGGAATTGCAAAAGACAGAAAAAGATTTTTGAAACATTTTCCACTGGAATCCAAAGTTAACTGCGAAAACTAATCCTTCTCTGTATATCCCTAATGAGGTGAGGTTCAAGATAGACCAGTTACATTTAAAAAATAATAAGAAAGTAAATTTTAAAAAATCTTTGGTTTATTAGGTGCTTGAGATTATGGTACTGGGGAACTAAATGTTGCATGTCTTTAGAACTGAAACTCAAATTGAGGTTATTAATGATCTAAGACATAGCTCTCCCATCAAATCACTTAGATTATATATACAACTATGGTTGAACAACAGTTAAAGAAGACTGCTTAATTATTTCCACAGTGGGGAAATCTATTTGTAATAAGATGTTCATGAGAATATCTTGAGGGGAAAAAGGTGCATGTGTGTGTATGTGTATGTGATCCTTTTGAAAAATGAGCTTCAGTACTGACATCTGGTCACAACATTATCTCTGGGGTCAAAACTGCTGTGCTTAATTTATTTCAAAGCTAGAGTAAAAGTAAGGTCTAAAATTTACAAAAGGGAATATTTTAGATGGTGTCAGTGGAAAGAAGAATAAGAGGCAAAATCTGAAGAGATATCCAAGGAACATGCCTTCATGCCTTTCCCCATAGACTGGCCCAGACATTTAGGAGACAATGAGAACCAAACTGATTAAACATGATTAAGCCCTTAGTACCCAGAAAAGTTCTAGGCTCTCTCCTAAAAATACATGTACAATTCCTTGTTTGAGAAAGTAGCACTTAGATACTAGAAGGGAACAATCTAGAAAAAAGTCTGGATCAGTCAAGTGCCTTAATAACATATGCTGGTACTAACATTTGCTTATAACAATCAGTTTAAAAACTTTGGCTAGTAAACATCTATAAACATTATAGACTTCTTCTAATGCAGATAGATTTAAAAATATTTGAGTATTTTTTTTTTTTTACAAATCTGCATTATTTAGAAAAATAATTTTATAAAATAAAATAGTAAGTACATCTCAAAAACTGCCTTGAATATTGTCATATCTCTCCAAAACAGGGTATTTAGCATATACTAACAAACATATAAAACAATTAACAAGGCCTAAGGAAATTAGCATGCAGGTCAGTGGAAGAAGGGAAGAGAAAGTCCCTGAGGACCAGAATGATTTTCTCAGTGAGAGAAGCATATAGAGGTGAACTTTATGGTACAGAGAGCATGGCTGTGGCTCCCACTTACTCCTTTCAAGTTATAATAACACGCAGATCCAAAGGCTGTTCTACATTTAAAATAAAAACATTTAAAATTAATAGGAGTTATTTTTAAAGTAATAAATTTAATGCTTGAACTAATAAGTTATTTGTCCTACATAAAAAGAAACTAGTTTAGTAATCATTAATAGTCACTAAAATGAAATGATGCCAATAACATATATGAAAATCAATATTCATATAGAAGAAATTTGAGGAAAAATTTTACTAGCAACTTCTAAGCTAGTAAAAAGGCCATTTACCAAGTTTTAATTCATAAAACTTTAGTTCATAGAATTATATGCTACCATTTAGTAATTAACTATTTGTCAGTAGCAAACAGCCTACCTATTCTAAGTTTTAGGTTACCAGTAAATGATTGCTATACCAGTAGACTAAACCCTTATTTATTTTTTTTTAAGGAAAACATTTATCACAGTATTTGACAGTATTTGACAGGCAGTAGATATCTAAAAATACTACTTTTACTTAAGCAATCCTGTTTACATTTCTTTAATAAGCAGAATGGTGTTTAAAAAATATAAAAATATGATATATTGGATTCCATTTTTCATGAAATAGAGTTGCTACTATTTTTTTTTCAACTTTGGGTAGGTGAAGTAAGTCCACTAGGCTTCATTTAACTTATGTGACCTCTTGAGAAAAACTGTTTTATCTAGACTTGCCATATCAAACATTATATTAGCTAGACATACACAAGAATGTATAGTTATTCTTACTTAATGTAATGCTTTGACCGAAACTTCTATATTACTATTTTCAAAATATCCAGCTTTAAAAACGAACAGTCCTTCTCAGTGTTATGGATTATTTGATACCCCTCAAATCTATAGCAACAGTTTGAGAGGTATTATGACTCTTATCCATTCAAAATGAGCCTCAGTATAAAAGATATTTACTGAAAAGATTCCCATTTATACATTGCCTAGTAATGTTAGTCCAAATTAAGCTTCTAGGATAAAGTGCTAAATATGAAAGAGAGGGAGAATTTCTGTCTGCAGAAATTTTCAATTATATTGGTAGGACATATTATGAACAGGTTTACAAAACAAGAACACAATAAAATTTGAGATAGCAGTGATGAAATATATGCTACTGATGGTTGGAGTACAGTATACAATTCAAAAAATTTCTCAGGTTAAAATCACGATCAATGGTATCACTATAAACTTAAAGGATTTAATGAAATAATAAAACAATTCTGAGAAATTACTGAAAAAATAAGAAAAGATAAAACAGTAATGGACAGAGCTGAAGAAATGAATAAAATGAACTGAAGCCTTCATTGGAATAAATAATTATGAAAGTAAAGTGAGATTCATAGTAAATAGACTGTAAAAAGTGAACAAAAAATACAAATTAGAAGTTCAATATTATTAGATAATGTGATAGATATGGAATACCCAACATATATATAATTGGAGTCCTCTAAGAGGGTAACTGAATTGACAAATAATTTAGAAATCAAAGTATATATGAATAAAAATTTTCATAAGTAAAAGAATAGTTGAATATATGGGTTAAAATGATTTATTTTGTCTCAGGAAAATCAACACAAAAAAATCAACATTGGAAATTATATGAGTAAAATTACTAAACTTCAAAAATAAATAAGAAACTTTCTAGATGTATAAGAAAAAAATTATGTTATTTATCAGGGCAAAGAAAAAGAAAAAAAAAAGACCAACTAGAAGTTTCAGACTGATTCAAAGCTAGATGACTTGAGGGGCTTCCAATAAAGATAATAGAATACATAAACACTGTGCTTGTTTCTTCTCACAGCCACATCAAAATTACAACTAAACTTCAGAATAGCCATCATTGGGAGTCACCTGAAATCTAGCTAAAGAGAAGTCCTACAACTGGAGACACACAGGAGAGGCCACCTTGAAACTGGTAGGAGGAATACTGATGTGAAACAAGCTGGTTCCACACCCGCGTGTGGCAGTGAGAACCAGGAGAAATATCTCAGCTGTGGAGGTCCCCCTTGGAAGAGCAAGGGTTCCTGGCCCCACACTGGGCTTCCTAGCCCAGGGTTCCAGTGCTGGGAGTAAAAAGCCGCAAAACTTCTGGGTGTGAAAACCGGTGGAAATTGTGGCTGAGTGAGACAAAGGGAAGCTGGAGTTGTAGACTTTCCTCTTGGGGCCCATGCATGGACTTACTTGGTGATGAACTAATTTGCTCTGAGCTCCAATGCTGGGGCAGCAGCTTGAAAGGTGCCAAGGACATACGGGGAGGAACTGAGTTATATGATTAAGGGCGAGGGCTGAAAGGGCAGTTTTCTCCCAGGTAGAAGTGCTGGCAGAGGCCACTGTTCCTTTGTTGAGCCCTCCTGCACCCAGCTTGCAGATCTAGGCAGCCGCCGTAGCTAAGTCTTCATCAAAATAGCTAATACTGGTTGTCCTGCTTAGGTGATTCCTTGAGACTCTACCCTTCTCAACTTGTAGGCCCGCCCAAACCACTTCCACTGGATTTTCCATAAAAATGGCCTGTCTTGGCTCATGCTGCATACTTTCCTAAAATCTCTCAAAGGTTCACAAACCCCAAGCAAGCAGTATCTGGCTTCAGCAAGCCCCATACCTTTTGCTGAGCAGCCCCAAGCTTGACACCAGAGGCAACTGGCTTCAGTTTGGATCTTGGCCCCTTGAGGCACTTCTAAGCCCAGTGTGGGTGGCAGCCATCTGTGAGTTGCTTGGTGGTTCATGTCAGGTAGCCCTGGGCAGGGTACAGGCTGCAGCTGAACTTGGTCTGTGGCAGGGCTCTTCCCGGGAGGCACTGGTCTGCATGCCTAGTGGCTGGCTTCCTTCTAAGCCAGAGCACCACCTAGGGTCACATCTGAGGATGACACACCCAAAGGGAAAACAGTGCAGGCACCAAAGCCCTGCTAAAGTGAATCCAGTTCTGTAGGGCCAGCCCCTGCACAACAGCTCCTCCACTGTAGTCATGGCCAGTCATCACAACCAATCAGCCAGAGGGTCAATCCCTTCCACTGACAAGCAAACAGCAATCAAGGCTCAGCTACAATAAGAGGGCACATACAACCCACACAAGGGACATATCTGGAGTACTTGGCTCAGGTGACCAGGGAAGACTCTGTCACTGAGATCCATAGCACACCTACTACATAAAGGCTACTCTACTAAGACCAGGAGACATAGCAGCCCTACCTAATACGAAGAAAAAAACACAAGTAGGCAGCCCTAATAAGAAGAAAAGAAACATGTCTTATATGAAAGAACAGAACAAAACTCCAGAAAAAGAACTAAATAAAATGGAGACAAGCAATCTGCCAGATACAGAGTTCAAAACACTGGTGATAAGGATGCTCTATGAACTTAGGAGAAGAGTAGATGAACTCAGTGATAACTTTAACAAGAGATAAAAAACATAAAAGTGGAGATAGAAAACATAAAGAAGAATCAGTCAGAAATAAAGAATACAATAACTGAAATGAAGAATACTTTAGCAGGAATGAATAATAGAGTAGGTAAAGAGAAAGACTGAATCAGTGATTTAGAAGATAAGGTAGCAGAAAATGCCTAATCAGAACATCAACAAGAAAAAAGAACAAACAAACAAACAAACAAACAAAATCGAGGATTGTTTAAGGGGCTTCTGGAAAACATCGAATGTACCAACATTTGCATTATAGGGATACCAGAGAGTGAAGAGAGAGCAAGAAATTGAAAACCTATTTGAAGAGATAATGACTGACAACTTTGCTAACTTGGTGAGGGAAATAGATCTAAAAGCCTAGGAAGTACAGAGAGTCCCAAACAAGATGAACTCAAAGAGGTCCACACCAAGACACATCATAATTAAAATGCCAAAGGTTAAAGACAAAGAGAGAATCTTCAAGGCAGCAAGAGAAGAGCAGTTAGTTACCTACAAGGGAGGGTATTGTGTTGAGTAGATTAAGTCAGAGAAAGATATGTGTCATATGTGGAACCTATAGAACAGGATAAACAAACAAACAACAGAAATAAGCTCATAGAAATGCAGAGCATTTTGATGGTCTTCAGATAGGAGGAGGGGCTTGAGAGATGGGTGAAGAGGGGAGGGGATTAAGAGGTACAAATTAGTCAGTTACAAAATAGTCACTGGGATGTAGAGTATAGCATGGGGATGTAGTCAGTAGTATTATAATAACTATGTATGGTGTCAGATGGATACTGGATTTATCAGGGTGATCACTTCATAAGTTATATAAATATCTAATCACTGTGTTGTACACTTGAAACTAATATAATATAGTATGTCAACTATAAATAAAAAAATAAGAATACACAAATTATTTTTAAAAGCTATATGACTTGGAGAAACACCTACAAGTCCTTAGAGAACAAAAGAGGGAGGGGTGATCCAATAATTTTATATTTAGCCAATCTTTCTTTTATGTATAAGTACAACATTTAAGAAATCAAGAATATAATTCCCTGTGGCTTTCTTGAAAAAATTAGTAGAGTATTTGCTTCCATGAAGATCACTAAGTAAATAGCCACATTTTGTCTCTATGGCTTCCCAATTTTTAATATTTTATTCTTACTACCTTCTATTATTTTATCATCACTTAAGTAACTAGGAATTGTTGTGGTTCGATCGAATCTAAGATCCACGGAGCCAATTGAGATGAATTGTGAGCCTTTATTAGCCAGCCGGTGACTGACTCTCTAACACGCAGGGTTAGAGGAGATCAGTCCTGAGCTCCCAAAAGAGGCAGTCTATAAAGCCTAGAACAAGCAAGCAGATTACAGAAGCGGAAGTTGTCCATTAGCATATCTTTGAGAGGATTACCACTCTGGTTACCAGCAAACAAGCAAGCAGATTACAGAAGCAGAAGCAGTGGAAAGGAGAAAGAAGGGAAAACAGGCAACGTGGCAAGTAGATTGATTTCTTTTATAGAAATGTCAATAGATTTTATGCTGATAAATCAAGTAATAGAGTGTATCAGTCAAGATGATTAGACTAGGTTAACACACAAGAACAACTAATCTCCAAACCTCGTGATTTAACATAATAAAGGTTTATTTCACATTCATGCTAAATGCCCAGCGTAGGTGCATTGTTGCTCTATTCTACATTATCTTCTCCCAACACAGACTGAGAGAGGACTACACCGTGAAACATTCATTTCCAAATTTCACAGCAGAGGAACGGGTCTCACATGAGCAATGTCACTTCTACTCACAACTCATTGGCCAGAATTCATCACAGGAATTCACCCAAACACAAGATTATCAGGAAAGGCAATCCTATCAAATGCCCAGAATGAGAGAATTTGAATATATGGCAAAGAGCACTGATTGCTACCATATCAAGATATAGGTATATTTAAGTGATGTTATATATAAAAATATAAAGTGATGTTATATATAAAAATAAC
This sequence comes from Eidolon dupreanum, assembly GCA_028627145.1. Lineage (NCBI taxonomy): Eukaryota > Metazoa > Chordata > Mammalia > Chiroptera > Pteropodidae > Eidolon > Eidolon dupreanum. The sequence continues at coordinate 31,102,042 of CM053515.1, forward strand.
ATCAAAATGACTAAGAAAAAATAATGAGGAAAAATTAGGAAATGGAGAAAAGAGAGAGAGAAAATCAAGAAGATGGGAGGAAGTAGAAGTATACTCATAGAGGGGAGTTGATAAAAATTAATGAAATAGAGAACTGAGTGTACCATAGATCTCTGCTGTCCAATAAGGTAGCCACTAGCCACATGCGTGTATTTAAATTCAAATTTAAATTAATTAAAATGAATTAATATTAAAAATTCAGTTTCTAGCTTGATATCCAAAGTGCTGTTAATAGCTACTGCACTGAACAGCACAGATGTAGAACATTTAGATAGTCGTAGAAATTTGCATTTCATACTGGTGCTATCAGTGTTTGTCATTATAAATAAAAAACATAAAAAATTATTATTACACCTTTAAATAATGTGAATTAAAAGACAGACACAAAACAGTAAAAACAGCATCATATTAAAAGAGAAATAAAATTTTAAAAAATAGAAATATAATGTAAACTATGATAACAAAACTAAGGAGAAACGTGAATGTTATACTAACAAATTTGACTACAAAAATAAAAAGCTCAGGTAAGATAATGCGTGCATACAAATCCAAATGTAAATATAAGAAATAAAAATTGCTTATGTTTTTGAGTGGTTAGCATGGACCAGGCAACTAATAACCATGTGTTATACATTTCATGTAATTATCATAACAAGTTATGAAGTTGTTAGTTTTTATGGGCTGTATTGTGTCCCCCACTCCAAATTTATACATTGAATTCCTAACCCTCAATACCTACTAACTGATTGTATTTGGAGAAAAGGTCTTTAAAGAGGTGATTAAGTTAAAATGAGGCCATTAGGGCAGGGGCCTGATTCAATATGACTAGTGTCTTTATAAGAGACAGAGACATCATGAGCATGTGTACACAGAGGGATGACCACATGAAGAGGCAGCAAGAGGGCAACCATTTACAAGCCAAGAAGAGAGGCCTCAGAGAATCCGGCCCTGCTGGCATCTTGATCTTGGACTTCAGCTTCCAGAACCATGCGAAAATAAATTTCTGTTATTTAAGCCACCCAGTCTGTGATATTTTGTTATGGGAGCTCTAGCTAACATGGTAGTAGTATTAATATATTTATTTTATTGTGATAAAACCAAAACACTGAAATGTTAAATAATTTAAAGATTATAAATTTTGAAAGGAGAAGAGGTTAACTGTGAAGCCAGAGAGTCTGATATCTAGATCTTGTCCTCTTAACCCATTTATCAAAATTGGTCATAAATTTGAACATAAAGCAAACTTTAATAAATTTCATGATTAAAATAATTCACACTATGTTCTCTGACCCAGTGGAATTAAGCAAGAAATCAAAAAGATAACTAGAAAATCCCCAACTGCCTGGGAATATAAAAATACACTCTAAATAATTCATTAGTAAGAGAAAGATTTCAAATCCAAAATTTAAAAACACTTTGAACTGAATTATTATGAGGATACCATAAATGAAAACTTGTGGGAGGCAACTAGCAGCGTTTAAAGGGAAATAGAAATCCTTTGACACATGTATTAACAAAGAAAAAGGGTTTGAAAAAGGGTTTTAAAAAAGATTATTTAAACTTCCATTTCAATACAGTATATTAAACCTAAAAACAGGAGAAGAAATAACCAAGAAGAACTAAACTCAACAACATAGAAAATCAGGTTACAATAGAGAAAATCAACAAAACCAGAAGCTAGTTATTTAACTGATAACAAAATTGAAAAATACATAGCAAGATTGATCAAGAAAAAAAGAGATAATTTTACTCAAGTTCATAAAAGAATTCTACAAAATGGACAAATGTCTCCCTCCCCCCCGCCAAAAAAATTTAGCCAAATTGATTAAAAAGAGACTATCTGAAAAATTTCTCTGTTATTAAACATATTGAATCAATTATTGAAAACCTTTCCCAAAAGAAAACCTAAGACCCAGATGGCTTTACTGGTGAAATCTCCCAAACTTTTAAGGAAGAAATAACACTAAACAAACACAAGCTCTCCCAGAGAATAGGATAAACTTTTCCCAACAATTTTTATGAGGCCAACATAACTTTGATTTAAAAACATAAGTACTTTGTCAGAAAAGAAAATTAAAGACCAGTTCCTCCCATAAACTTAGATGCAAAAATTTTGAACACAATATTAGCAAAATAAATATAGAAATATGTCAAAAAGATAATATATCTTGAAAAATAGACTGTTTCAGTAATGTAAGTGTGGGTTAACATACCCCTAAATCAATGCAACATACCCCTAAATCAATGTATTTCCCCCATATTATTTCCTCTCGAACAAAATCTTTACTTCTGATTTTTGTAATGCTGATATCTGAAGATATATCATGATCCTTGGGAACAAGGTAGTCATGTTTAAAAAAATAAGTGCTGGTTTTTTTCACCATGAATAGAAGTTTGAGGACTTCATCATTAAATACCTGTTGCGTGTTTTCATTGGTGACTCCATCTTCCTAAAGCCTTGGAAATTTTCCTTGCAGGCAAGCTTTTGTGCCCCTCCCCTAAATGGCGTCTCTTCTGAACCTTCCTTTGACAACACAAAACCAGAAGATATTAGATTAAAGGTCAATAAATTTAACGATTGTGAGCTTTTATAATCAAAGCTCTGTCTGTCCACCTACCTACTTACATACCATCTACCTTATATGAAATAGACCCAAGCAAGCACAAAATTTAAAAAATAAAGATTGATAAAGTAAATATTTGATTTAGGAACCTAGGGGAATAAGAATGCAGACAAAAACATAAGATCTGCCCTTCAAAAAACAGCATGATGGAAGAGATGGCGATATAAATAGATTAATAGATTATTAATAAATTTATTAACATGATGAGTGCTGTGATATGGATGCACTGAGGAGGAACTCCTTTGTCCAAGAGGAAAGGAAAAGCAAAGCAATTAAATCTCTTTGATAAGCATTTCAGTTAAAATGACAAAATTACTAAATTAACAAAGGACACAAAACAGAGGACCCTAACTAGTATTCTAAACTTCGAGTACAATTTCAGGTGAAAAAAATATGTTTGCAAGAATGAACCACTTTTACTACAACATTCATCACTATTAGAAGTTTGTTATAAGATGCTTTTATAATTTTCAGATTTCCAAAAAAAGAGGTAAAGTTTCTACAAATCTAATTACATAAACATTCCTACCATAGTGTCAGATATTGAGCTAGATATTTAAGGTAATTCTGATATATAAGCTGATCTTCACAATGACCCTGAAAACTAGGTATCAATGTAACATTCTTAAAGATAAGGAAACTGAGGTTCAGTGGATTTAAGTTTGTTGCTCAAGGTTAAACAGCTAGCAATTGGCAGAGGGAGGATTCTGAAGTAGGCCTGTTTGTAGCCCACATCTTCTTTTTATAGTACATCATGTTGCTGCCTGCAGTTCCCGAGCACAGACACACACATCATTCATGACAGAAACGACTACATTGGTGATGTACCAGTAAAAGAAAAGTTGAAAGATGGAGGCAAGTGAATGAAACAATCCTGGATCCCTCAGATAATGCCTAGGTATGCAGAAAGCTGGCCCCATTAAAGAGTTAAAAAACACAGCCTTGGTAAAGTCAATTAAAAGGGGCTGTATGAATCAAGTGCAGTTGGATTTGGAGAAAGGTACGTTTATTATTCTGTACACCTTAGTGCGTGTGTGACTGATGTTGATTTGAGCCTTTATAGAGTAAAAAGTGCTGACAAACAAGTGAATAGCTTTATTAATGTGCTGTAAAAGGATAAATGAAGCTTGAGAGACTTTGTTTGCCCTAGACTCAGCACACTGGGAAGGCTGGCGAAGGTAAATACCTCCTCGGGATGATCCATCGCACCTCCTGCTCAGTTTTTCACTTGTAATCGTCCCTTTAGATTTCCTAGAGGTATTAATTCTCCATGCTCACAATTTTAAAATACTTTATCTCACTTTGACACATCTCAAAATACTTGACTAAGTTACTATATTCATTTATCTACCCCACAAGCCCTCTCCACGCATCCTTTATTCAAAGTCAGCTCTTCTGAAAGGTGGACCCAACAGGTGTACTTCTTGGGACTTCTGCAGAAAATGCATGAGAAACGTGTGTGCAGGAGGAGGAACAAACCGATGCTGTCACAGTGGGATTCATGAGCCCACCCCACTCCCCAACATCGTGCTACCTCGGAGCTCTTCGTAACAAGAGAAATTCATGTCCATATTCTTAGAGTTTTTATTTTTCAGGAGTTTTTCAAAATGAAAATACTCCAAATTGTTATTAAATAAAATGTATCTGGAAACAGCTAAGAAAAAGGCAAAGACTTGATAGGGTCTCTATAAGGAACTCAAAGGCAGTCCACACATTTTCCTGGGCGGATGATAAATGTCCTTTTAGGCTTCTAAAGTCTTGTTGGTAAACTTTTCCAACTACTTCGGATCCCAGGTCAACTTTCCTTTTCTTGGGAATAAACTTGTTCCTCCAGACCAGTCCCCATTGATAAGAACTGCTCCAGGGAGAGGCAGGTGCACACTGAAATCACACATGGGTAAAGAAATGGTGAAAATTCATCCAGCTGTTCTATTTAGGACCTCCTGGTATCTGGAGGGAGCATGTTTTGGCAAGTAGGGAGACATCCGGGTGTCAGCGCCGTTCCCACTCTCGCCGGGAGCAGCGGTGCATCTCACACAGAAACTGCACAGCCAGAAGTGGGGACCGCTAGGGCTGCTGTCTCGGTTTGCAAAAATGATTCGCAGGCTCTGACTGGGCTTTGTCCGGCTGTATTAAGTAACTAAAATTCTCATCTTTCAGGTTAAATTCTAGATGTGAATTTCTGAAAGTTAACGTATGATAATGTCCCTATAAGACACCTTGAAATTCGCTGAAGAAATGAATGTGTGTTTTTTTTTTTTTGTTATTCTATAAGCATTTTTGGTTTCATCTGCCTTCTGCTGCACACTTTGTACTTTTCATACCAATACACACACACACACACACACACACACACACACACACACACACACACACAACTAGACATACCTACACCTACTTATCTGGCCACACACACACCCATATGCACAATCACAGCCACACACACACATATCCAGATACATTCATCCAGCCACACACTAGTGCACACACATAACCACATGCACCCCCAAAATACACCATACATTCTCACACCCACACCCCTAGCCACACACACACACCTGCTCCTCCCATGCCCATAAAAATCTCTACACACACATATACATAGCCACATACAAATTCTTCCTCCAATCACTGATGCCTCCTCACAGACACTGCACAACCACACACCAAACTCCTCATAGTACACGTTTCCTTTCTAATAAAGCTGCTTTCTCCAAAAACACCTGTGCCTGAGAAACAGATCTATGAAAGCTCTATATAGTTTTCTGACTTTTAATTTTCCCTTATAGGTCAGCTTTTTATTTGTTCAATCAAGTAATTTGAGTGCCTTTGGAAACCTCTGAAATAGTAAACAGTATCTAAAAATGTTCCAAAAATTAAACATCTACCAGTCAGTTTCACCTAAGAATCACAATACTGATCAATCAATCTGTTTAGAAATTGTATCACTATTCAGAATAACTTTGCTGAGGTATGAAGGAGGCTAATAAATGATCTTCCTTTTTCCCTGCAAGATATAAGCCACTTGAGAGCCCAAATGTTAGGCAGAGTTTAGTGTAGATGGAACTGGATTGGAGGAGGTAGCTTTGGAGGACAAAGAGCTTTGTAAACATTCTTGTCCAGAATTAGATACTCACCAACTAGTCACCAGCAGCACTGAACAATGGCTGTCCCTCCCCAACACAACCAAGAGCACACCTGATCTCTCTATAGGGAGACACACCTCAAGGAGAAAAGACATAGGCCAAGCATGCCTGTTCCTTGTACTGAGCTCACTGACAAGGTTAGTCCATTCTCCTCTCAAGAGAAGAAGCAAAGGGCACAAAAGGAAGGATGTCTCTGCACATGGCAAATGACATTGGGAGTGGGAAGTAAGTGTTTCCTCCTAACACTCTCAGCTTTTCTTTCCTCTTTACTCTTCAGGCTTAACCAGTGAGTTGATGCATATCAGGGGTAGGAACACCCTGCTCCATGGAGGAGACCAGCAGGTGATTAAAACCATCTACCCTCACTTTCCTAAGATCATTTGACCATTTGTTCATCCTCCTTGGACCACAGTTGAACTCTGTAAATTCTACTCTCAGAAGACACTGAAGTGTGCTAGAACCACATATTAATTAAATTAACCCCACAGTTACTTAGGAATTAATGCTGGAAATTTGTTCTGTTCTATTTCCTATCCCAAATTATTTCCATCTTATTGTCCAATATAGCTCATCAGCCTGATCTTTCACTGCTCAACTTTAGCCAAAAGTGTTCCAGATGACTGCACAGTCAGAAATCCCTTCAACAGCTGACGCCTAACATCGTCCCCTGGTGTGAGTTGTCCTTTCAGTGCCCTAGATCTTAAATTAGGTTACATCAATCTTCTCATGTGGATGACTTTTTGAGGAGCCCAATGAGTTAACAAAACACAAAAAATCTTCAGCAATGGCCAAACAGCCACTAATTTACCAAAACAAACAAACAAACAAACAAACAAACAAACAAACCAATCCCTAGCACTACTAAATTGTCCAGGCAGAATTATGTTCTCAAAATCTGGTTATTCTTTTTAGCCAAAGATTGTAGCAGAAACTCAGTGGCTTCTGAGAAAAGGAAGATAGACGGACATCTTAGTTCCAGCTTCATCAGTTTACAGGTAAGTATGACCCAGAGTTTACAAAATTCAATTAAGAAAAACTTTCTATTTAAACAATTACATATGACAATACTTAACCACCTAATATGGAAAGAAAATTTACTTATACATACTGTCTCCTTATTTGGAAACAAGCATTTTAGACACTTTACCTTCTTGTAAAATTTAGAAAGCTGCAATCATAGCTGTCCCAGTCGTCAAATCTTATTTATGATGTCTTTCTTATTTAACAGATATATGCAATAAACAGAACTAATAAGACATAATTAGAAGACAAGTTTTGTTTTATGTCCCAATGTTAGTGTAAAATTTGTTCAGTAGGGCTTGCTCTTATCCTGTTCTTAAATTCAGACAGATCCTATGGTTTTTAAGGTCACTTTTAGGTACTAGAAAGAATTGGGATTATTTTAAGTGGCAAGATTTCAATTTGGAAATTGCAGTGTCCAATGCAATGTAATCAGGTTTCTAGTGTCATTCAGGGTTAAGTGTCCCCTCCTCCAGCTGGAGCCTCTGGCAGATAAGCAGTAGAAGGGAGGTCCAAGCCTCTCCTCCCTACTCTACCTTATGATTTGTACCCTTCCTCCCTCAACTTGGTAACTGTAGTTTCTCCAAGTTAAAAACATAGGATAGGTGCGGTGGCGAATGGACAGGGAATATCCCTCCTGACTGGCATCATGGGAAGATAACTTTACTTAGTAGGCATTAAAGTTGATGTTTTCTTTCTGTGCTTTGGGTACTTGGAGAACTTCCCCGTTGCTGGTAGTCTCTTGTTTGCAACTCCCTTGACATGGGTGAATGCATTCTTCTCTGGTGGCCTCTTACTTCCTTCCCAGCCCTTAGGAATCTAGAAGAACGGTTTGAACTTCTCTGCTCAGACTTATTTGCCCCTGTCTTATCAGGCATGTGACCAGCTTTCTATGATGTGTCTCCATCCCCTAGGCACATGACTAACATCTTGTGAAAGGGAACACTAGTGCTTTCAGGTTCATTTTATATTCAGGGACACATGGAATCAGCTCCCTGCTACTGGGAATCCATTTTTTATTAATTCAATGTCTACCTCTGATCTTATGACTCTCAAATTAAAACCCCAGAGCTTTTGTCTAAACTGAAAATGCATCTTTCTGCTAGACATCACACCACAATAAAGATGCTGCCCTCTACTGCTCTGATCTACATTCCCTGCCTCAGAATCTCCATCAGATAGAGTGTACATCAAACTCTATCACCTCCAGAGATAGCATTAGTGCCACTGTGGATACTGTGAGAATGTGTCATCTGCAGACCTCCAATTGACCAAGGGCCTGAACTGCTGTGCTCTTAATTCCACACTTGCACCTGCACATTGTTTGTGCTGTTCCCAACCAAGGATTGAGCATGGTAAAAATACTAGGAAGGTTTGTTCCTCAGAAACACAGGATTCTTTGGATGACTGACTAAAACCAGGACTCCCTGTAAGCCTTGGGAGTTTTCCTAGGCCTCTCACTCAGGTAAAGCCTTGCATTACAGTCTAATGGTTCGCTCAGCCTCCCTTCCTATCTTCTCTCACAGCTATTTGCCCAAATAAAATTCTTGCATGTTTAATCCCATCCTGGGCTCTGCTTCTCAGGAGATCTAACAAGCCTCTCACTGACACACCTCTCCCATCTTCCTTTCCTTTGAACCACCTGTAAGACTCAACTGGAAGCCAGTTCCCTGGTGCTTGTGGCTAGTCTGGTCAATGAACTGTGAGAAGTGACATCTGTCACCTCCAGGCTGGAACATTTACTTACAGGTGCAAGACCCACGAGCACTGTCTTACCCTCTGCCACAGCAACTGGCAACTTTCCAGACAGTGGCTGATCTATCAGCCTGGGTCCCCAGAATGAGGAAGATGTGGAGCAGAAATTCCAGCCAGACCAAAATGGGCATATAGTAACAGCAAGAAATAAATGTTTGCTATTTTAATCCACTGAGATTTGAAGATTAACATTAATGCAATGTAACCTAGGTCACCCTGATTGATAAACTCCTATTATCTTTCTCCTCCAGTGTTCCCTCTCTTTATAAAAGTCACTCCCCATCCGTGATTTCTATTACACTTCTTTCCCTATGTCTCTCACCAATCACTAAATTCTATTGATTTATTCTCCAAAATGATTCCAATAACAGTGTGCTTGCTTTTTAATTTCCACAGTAGCTCTCACTGTGGTTCTCATCATCTATTATCAACTATAAAACTATATCCATATCTGGTCTCTGACCCTCCATTCATTTGTTTGTGCAGCTAATCTTTCTTTTGGCACATTATTATGCCTTGCATACAATGGATATTAAGTGATTGAACTACTTAAAACTTTCAGTGTTTTGCTACTGATTAAAAATCTAAATTCCTCGGTAAAGCTTTCAATGCTATATTCCCAAACTAACTTTTCAATCGTATTTTGCACTCAAATATACAATCTCCTATGTTTTAGGCAGCTCCTTCAATGGAGGATTTAGTTTTTAGGAAAATAGTGATCACAATCTCATTTAAAAAAATTCTATAAATGCTAACATGTACGAACCCTCCCACAGACTACATATCGGACAGAAAAGATCCAGTGAGGCATACAAAGAAATCTTCAAGTTTCTGTCCTTCACTACTCAGGCCACATGAGACTTCTTAAATTATGTTATAAAGCAGCTATGGAGGATCTCTAAATTAGTCATCCAAGGCTCTTCTGTCTTGAATTATCACAGCTACACTTATTTTCTTCACAAGAATTCCAAAATGGGGATATTCTAAAATATCTTCCTTTGTTTTGTTTATGAGATTTTCTAGAACCGTGTATGATGACAACTTATTATTAGCAACAGAGAACCAAGACCCCATCATTCAGTCACTCAACATATATTTAATAAGCACCTAACACGTACAAGGGACAATGTCTTTTCATAGTTGAACCCCAAGTAAATAGCATCCTGCGCAGAATGGCTAATAAATAAAAGCTAGTTATTGCTAAGTTTCGGGAACACAAGATCAATTACTTATGGCCCCAGTTCACGATGACCTTCAAATCTTTGGGAGAGACAGTGAAATAAGCACTAAATGGAAATACAAGGATTGTGCTGTGAGGACCTGGAGCATGAAAAAATTCATTCTAATTGTGAGACTCCACAAAGGCTTAAAAGAAAATGTTTCATTTGAGCAATGCCTTCATTTTTCACTGTAGGGAAACATGAAGAAAAGCATTGCAGAATGAGAAATCAGTATAGCCAGTATAAAGAGATACAGAATTATCCGAAATGATTGGGAAAGCAGAGGATACAACTGAATGCTCGATCAAAATACAAAATGAAGTAATGGAAAATTTGGCTAGAGAGGTAACGCATTCATATGATAAAAAGCCTTGAATACCAAAATAAAAGCTTTGAACTTAATTTTTTAGGCAGCTGAGTGAATATTACACTAAAATATTATAACCTAATACATTTTGGAAAAATAATTCTGATGGCAGTATCCAGGATTAAGAATTTTTTAAAAGTTATGTCATAGGAAGCTCAATTTCCCTAATGACAAATCCTTCATTGCTCATTTTCATAGTGTATCTTAATATTACACTGTTCTTTCCCAGGTTTCTGAATGGCATTAAAAGAATGACTAGATAAGTTCCTTTTTATCACACAGTCCTGTTTAACATGCAATTTTGTTGCCTTTGAATAAAATATTTTCATATAAGTTTATAATAGCCAGATTATCTTACATTTATTCAACAGGATTCTTAGTTATTAAAATGATTAAGAACTAAGAAACCATAAAATTATTCTGATGGATTAAACAGTTGAAGTATGATGGTTATTGCTCTATCAACATTTTTCTCATTGATCTGTCATTCCTACCATCTCTTTTGGGTTGAGTACAAGTGTCCTTCATTCTTGGCAGTCTTGGTCTCTTGCTTCACTGTGACAAGCCCAGGTGTTCACAAGGCTATTTTCATGCTTTCCAGATTAATATCCTGTGGCACAGTAGTGAAGAAGGTCCCTTTCTAATTATAGTTATTCAGTAAGAGTTAATTATTAGAATTGCTTTCTGCTCCAAAGATCAAAAGCTGGAATTGTCCTACTTTGATGCCCCCCAGATATAGGAGATGGCAGATATTCGAATTTGGCTTTAGTATGTAGCTGGTATGGTTTTAGGAAAGTATAATATATGTTTTGCTATGTAGAAACTGAAACACTACAAATAATTTTTTTGTTCAACATATCTACAGACAGAGAAAAGAGAAGGCTAGCAGGTAAAGTAATTTCTTGTAGTTTCCTAGCAGTGGAAATCATAAATCACAGTAAACATTAATTATGCTCTAGCTCCATGACCATATGGGTCAGGACTCCATAAAGACACAATGAACCAAAAACCTCAAATGCCATCAGTGTTTTCCACACTTATGACCTTTCTAATAGGTAAGTATAATGTCAAAAAGACCATACCATTTTATAAGAACCACGTATGATTCTATGGAGAAAGTATCATAAAGGAATTCAAAGCCTCTTAATCAAAGTGGCATTTAGCTTAGCAGCGAGGTTAAGGGAGAGTAATTAGTTGTAATCACCTGCAAACAGACATGTACTGGGATGGAAGAAATTCTGGCAACATTTCAGTGAAAGACACACCAATAATGGCTGTTTCAATGCCTCTTCTTCTAACAGAACACGACTTTCATTTTGATACCACATATGCTTATTGTAATCACATGCAATTTTTCTCTTGTGTATTTAAATGAAAGCATTCCTTAGCCATGCTATTTGAATTCCTGGAAATTATAGAATAAAATACACAACTTATACCAACAAGTTAGAAAAACCTAAAAAAACACACATTTTGTTGACCAAACTATAAGAAGAAATAAACAAATCCATAGTCAAAATGAAATATTTCTCACTCTTGAGGGTAAAGTATTCTATTCTCAGCGACTGATTAGAAAAAAATTAAGAATGTAGAAAACCTGAATACAATAAACAAAGTCAATTCATTGCAGCATTATTTACAATAGCCAAGATATGGAAGCAACCTAAGTGTCCACGGATAGATGACTGGATAAAGATGTGCTACATATACATGATAGAGTACTACTCAGCCATAAAAAGAATAATATCTTGCCATTTTGACAACATAGATGAACCTAGAGGGTATTATGCTAAGTGATATAAACCAGATAAAGACAAATAACATATGATTTCACTTAAATGTGGAATCGAAAAAATAAAATAAATGAACAAACAAAACAGAAACAAATTCATAGATACAGAGAACATTTTGATGACTGTCAGATTGGGGGTGGGGTTGAGGGATGGGTGAAAAAAGAGAAGGGATTAATATGTATGAATAGCCAATTATAAAAATAGTCATGGGGAAAGTACAGCATAGGGAACATAGTCAATAATATTGTAATAGCTATGCATGGTGCCAGATGAGTACTAGACTTATTGGGGAGATCACTTTATAAGTTATATAAGTGTCTAATCACTGTTGTAACCTGAAACTAATATACGTCAACTGTAATTGAAAAATAAAAAAATTATTAAATATTAAAAAATGGATTGAGTGGATATATATAGAATCTTGTAAACAGAAAGTGTAAACATTTCTTTCCAAGCACATATAGAATGTTTAGAAAAAATATATGTCAGGTCAAAAGGCATATCTCAACAAATTTGAAAAGACTGAAATCACACATATGTTCTTTGACCAAAGTTCAATTAAACTAGGAATCAAAAGATAAACAAAAATGTATTTTAAAAGAAAGTAAAGAAAAAGTCTGTATGTTTAGAAATTGAGAAGTAGGCTTAAAAAATGTATGAGTCAAAAAATGAAAATGAAAAAATATTTTGAACAAAATGGTATAATAACAATCTTATATATCAAAACATAGGGGATGTCTATTTAGGTCCTCTGCCCATTTTTAAACTGAGTTGTTTATTTTTTGGTGTTAAATTGTATAAGTTTTTTATAAATTTTGTATATTAACCCCTTATCAGATATATCATTGGCAGGCATCTTCTCCCAATCAGCAGTTGTCTTTTCATTTTGTTGATGGTTTCTTTCACTGTGAAAAACCTTTTTAAGTTGATACAGTCCCATTTGTTTATTTTTTCTTTTGTTTCCCCTGCCCAAGGATAATATTAACCAAAATATTACTAAGAGTAATGTCAGAGAGTTTACTGCCTATGTTTACTTCTAGGAGTTTTATGGTTTTGGGTATTGCATTTAAATTTTTAATTCATTTTGAGCTTATTCTTGTATATGGTGTAAGAAGGTGGTCTAGTTTCATTTTTTGTATGTATCTATCCAATTTTCCCAACACTATTTATTAAATGGACTGTCTTTTTATTCCATTGTATATTCTTGCCTCCTTTGCCACAGGTTAATTGACCATATAGGTAAGAGTTTATTTCTGGGCTCTCTAGTCTGTTCCATTGATCTATGTGTCTATTTTTATGCCAGTACCATGCTGTCTCCATTACTAAAGTCTTATAGTATAGTTCTATTTTGGGTAGCATGATACCTCTCACTTTGTTCTTTTTTTCTCAAGATTACTTTGGCTATTTGAAGTCTTTTGTGGTTCCATGTAAATTTTAGGATTGTCTGTTGTACTGAGTGAAAAATGTCATTGGTATTTTGATGGGAATTTCATTGAATCTATAGATTGCTTTGGGTAGCATGGGCATTTTAATGACGTTGATTCTTCCTACCCATGAGACATGTGAAAAGATGCTTAATGTCATTAATAATCAGAGAAATGCAAATTAAAAGAATGAAATATCTCACACTCGTCAGAATAGCTATCACCAATAAATCAATAAACATGTTATTGAGGATGTGGAGAAAAGGGAACCCTTCTGCATTGTTGGTGAGATTGCAAATTGGTGTAGCCACTGTGGAAAACAGTATGGAGGTTCCTCAAAAAATAAATAATAAAACTACCTTATGGCCCAGCAATTCCATTTCTGGGTATTTATCTGAAAAACTCCTAAACACCAATTCAAAAGAATACATGTGCCCCTTTATTCATTGCAGCATTATTTATAATAGCCAAGATATGGAAGCAATCTAAGTGCTCATCAGTAAATGAATGGATACAGGAGAAGTGGTACATATGTACAATGGAATGTTACTTGGCCATAAAAAAGAATGAAATCTTACAACTTGCAACAACATGGATGGACCTAGAGAATATTATGCTAAGTGAAATAAGTCAGACAGGAAAATACAAATACTATATGATTTCACTTACATGTGAAATCTAAAGAACAAAATAAATGAACAAACAAAATAGAAACAGACTAATAGATACAGAAGATAACCTGATGGTTGGCAGACAGGATGGGGAGTGGGGAACTGGATGAAGAAGGTGAAAGGATTAAGTACAATTGGTAGTTGCAAAATAGTCACAAGGATGTAAAGTACAGCACAGGGATGAAAAAAGTACAGTTGATAATATTGTAATAACTATGTGTAGTGTCAGATGTGTACTAGACTAATCGGGGATCGCTTTGTAAATTATATAAATGTCTAACCACTATGCTATACATCTGAAACTAGTATAAAATAATATTGAATGTTGACTACAATTGTAAAGACAAAAATAAAAAAGTGAAAAAAACAAAGAAGATGCAGATAAAGCAAAAAATTTACACACTAACATACATATTAGAAAAGGAATAAAACTCAAACTCAGTGAACTAAGCATCTATTTTAACACAATGAAAAAGAAACAATGTTAAATCTTTATAAAGTACAAGGAATAAAATAATAAGTAAGATTAATAAAATACAAAAATAAATAAAAATAGAATTAGGTAGGGCTAAAATTGGTTCTTTGATAGGACTAATAAAAGTAGTAAGTCCTTGTTTAGACCAATATGAAAAAAAAGTATAACCGATAATTAGATGTCCCTACCAGCCAATTCTAACAAACTTTTAAAATAGAAATAATGTCAATCTTAAAAATACTTTTTGAGAAAATAGAAAAGTATTTAAGATCTCAACCTATTTTATAAGATCAACATAAAGGAAATTGAAATCTCAAGGCCAATTTCATTCCTGAATGTAAATGCAAAGATTGAATTAAAAAATAAATGAAAAGATTAATTCATGACTGTACTTGACAAATTTTGCCGTTCTTCCACATCCGCTCTACTTCATATGTGTATATATATATACACACATATATATATATTCAGTGAAATAAAAAATGAAGGAAACTTCTTTATTCAAGTAAAAGAAAGCTATTGAAAGATCTATAGAAAACATCATTCAAAATAGTAAACACTGAAAATTTTCCCTGAGATTGGGAATGAGACTAGAATGCCCAGTGTCATCATTGTTCATCATTGCACTGATAGTCCCACTTAGTTTAGTGAGGCATGAAAAAAGTGTAAAAGGATTAGAAAGGAAGAGATCACAGTGGCAATGAGGGAGAAGCATGCTTTGGTTGAACTAATTTCTCTACTGTATGACCAACTGACTCTGAGAACCCCTTACTCCATCCTTCTCCCCAATAAACCAAAGAGCACAACTCTATGAGGTGGACAGTTTCACACTGGACACTCTGTACTGGGTCAATGAATCTAAAAATTACACCAACCACAAAGAAGCTTCAAAGAGCCCACATGCTGAAGACAGATGAAACATAGGCTATGCCTGTCCCCAGGTGCTCTCACCATATACCCACAGCAAAGATGAGTTGATAGTAGTCAGAACCTACATTCATGGCAAAGCCTTCAGAGACCCTCATGTAAACCAAAGAACTGCTTCCTGCCTTTCCAAACTGCAGTCTGGAATTTCCTAAGAATTTTCAGATATTCAGAAAAAAAAGACAAAAGCCTGGTGGGAGTTGTGGGGATTGAAACTGCCAAATCCAAATTATAAGAAAATTAACATCACAATTAAATAGACATAGTATAGATAGACGGAATAAAACTCTAAATAAATATAATTACTATCTTCAAAGTCTTTCTTATCTATAGTAAAAGAAACATGCTTCTATCAAATAAACCTTGGTGCTTAAAGATTGAATATAAATATATATAACTCTCAGTAATGCACATTTAAGATATGATCTATTTAATATAGTTTAAATACTTATATAATATATAAAATATCTAATGTGTGTGTGTGTATATATATATATATATACACACCATGCATATAGATTTATAAATGAATGCTGAAATTTAAAAGCACAGAATAATGAGCTGAAACTAAGAAAAAACCTAGATAAAATATAAATTAGTGAGATAGTAGATTGAGCAAAATCAAACAGTGCAAAATAGCAAAGAAAAGGAAAATATGTACAAAAGATGACTGGCATAAATACATACAAACATGCCCATGTGTCACTGTTGTAATAGTGAAAAATTGAAAATATTCTAAATGTTCTTTATTTGTTCAATGGTTAAATAATGTATGATGCATCCACATTTATTAAATAGTGTATCCTAATATCTATTAAATATTATATATATTGCATATCTTATATTAAAAAATGATGCTTCTATTTTTATTAATTATTACATATATCACAAGAATTGCATTTACTTGTAACAATTATAAGTAAGCAGTAGCTTAAGAAAATTAGGGTTTTCATTGTTCCAACTTTATTGAAGTATGATTGCCAAATAAAAATTGTATATATTTAAGGTGTATATTATGATGCTTTGATATAATTATGAAAGATTGTAAAATTTTGACATAGACATTGTGAAATGATTACCAGAATCAAGCTAATCAGCATATCCATCACCTTCACAGAACACTTGGGAAGGACTCCTTTAGCAAATTTCAAGTTTATTACACCTTAACTCTAGCCACCATTCTGCATTATAGGTCTTTAGAACTCATTTTTCTTATAACTTTAACTCTGTACCCTTTGATCAACATCTCCCCTTTCCCCCATCCTCCCACCCTCTGGTAAACTCCATTCTACTTTGCTACTCTAAGTTCAGTTTTTTTAGATTTCACTTATAAGTAAGAAATTGCAGTATCTGTCTTTCAGTGTCTGGCTTATTTCAGTTAGGATAATGATCTCCAGATTCATTTATGTGGTTGCAAATGGCAGGATTTCCTTCTTTTTTATGGTTTAATAATATTTCATTGTGGTGTGTGTATTTTCTTCACCCATTCACCCATGGATGGACACTTAGGTTGTTTCCTGTGTCTCTGTTATGATAAACCCCACCACAATGAACATGGGAGTGTGACTCTCTCTTCATATAGGGATTTTACTCCCTTTGGATAAGGTCCCAGAAGTGAGATTGCTGGGTCATATGGTAGTTCTATTTTTAATTTTTTGAGGAACCTCCATACTGTTTTCCATAGTGGCTGCACCATTTTGCATCCCACTAACAGTACATGAGGGTTCCCTTTTCTCTATATCCTCAATGCTTATCTTTTGACTTTTTGATGTTATTCATCCTAACAGGTATGAGATGATACATCAACGTGTTTTTCTGGAAAAACATCTATTCAGGCTCTCTGACCACTTCTTAATTAAACTTTTTTGCTATCGAATTCCTTACATATTTTAGATACTAACCCCTTATCAGATATGTGATTTGCAAATATTTTCTCCTATTTCCTAGGGTGTCTTTTCATTTTGCTGATGGCTTCCTTTGCTGTGCAGAAACTTTTTAGTTTGATGTAGTCCTATTTGTTTTCTTTTTCTTTGTTGCCTGTGCTTTTGGTGTTAATTCCCGAAACTTGCTGCCAAGACCGATGTCAAGGAGATTTATCCCTGTTTTTTTTTTCCTAGTTGTTTTATGGTTTTAGGTCTTACATTTAAATAATTAATCCACTTCGAGTTGATTTCTGTGTATGGTGTAAAATATGGGTCCATTTTTATTCTTTGCAAACTAAGGGTTTGTATCTACAAGGATAAGTTTGCAGACATGGTTCAGGAATGTCAGGGGCAAGGTGTTGGTGATTCATTTAACCTTTCCTCATGGCGCAATCATGGCCCTTGCAGTTCCACTCATTACATCCACATATCAGGCATCAAAAAGGAGGAAAAGAACAAAGAAAGCAGGGGCAGCATCTGTACTAAGAAAACAAAACTTTTTCTGAAATTCCTAGTAAATATCTACCTAAATCTCATTAGCTAGGCTTGTGTCAAATGGCTACGCAAGCTACAAAGGACACTGACAAATTTAATTTTGTTGTTTTAGTTAGGCACATTGCTGTTCTCAATTGGGATTCCATTACAAAGAGAGTGATACTGAATATTAAGAATGCTTCCAACAGTTGCTACAAACTGTAAAAAAATGATAATGATCTATATGCATTAATACAATATACTGCTGTCACAGAAACATATGCATAACATCATTGTATGTTAAATGAAAAAACCCTCAACCAATATTTTTGTTTTTATATGTGTTTTGTGTGTATACTCATGAAAATGTATACACAAAGGTATTGCATTTCATTACAATTTTTTTGGGAAAATAACCAGGGGAAAATACAAAAGGGTACCTTACAAAATATCAAAGTTGGTTTTATCTAAGAGAAGAGAACGTAAGTAGGTTTTAAATATTTCTTTGTGCTTTTCTGTATTTTTCCCATTGTTTTCTACATTAAGCATGTTTATTTTAGTAATCAAGAGAAAAGCAGCACATGGGCATATATAAAGAATGGTATTAACTAAGAGAAGTTTTATATATCTTGGAAAGGTGAGCAGCCAGAATAATTTTAGACTACAAAATACTCCCTTGGTGGAAAATCTGATTATTTCCTTCAGGAGTGTTCCATTTGTTTGCTTGCCTTGTTTCATTTATTTGTTTGTTTTATCAATTCTCAACATAGAAACTACTTTATATTGAAAGTATTTATAAATAGAGACAGAATTTTAAAGACACTTGTTTACTTCCTGTTTTGTTTAATGAATTCATGTTGATTGACAGTGTGCCAGCTTGATTATCACCTCCCTAGGTGCAGGAAGACAGCACTCTTTTCTGGAGAAAGCCAATATTACCTAAAGCTAATACTTTTTGCAACTGTTTTAGATTAATATTTAAAGTCACAGATGGCAGTCTTAACTTTTATCATGTGAGTATCCACCCTCCCGCCCCCCCTTTTTTTCTTTCTTTTAGCCTACAGTTTAATTACCAAAGAAGCGGAAGCCGGATTATGGGATAGAAGATGAAGTCTAATCAATCCATTTCCCCCCAAGGCTCACCTTCTAGGATGTATGATTTCTCTAGGCCCCTTCGTTTTCAGTGCTGCTTTTTTGATCTTCAGCTTACTGATATCTTATTCTTCAATAAATCAGAGACAAGAAAGTATATGAACTGAGGCCATGGGGAGTATATCAAACATTTGATGCCCTGGAGCTGCCATCTAATTCTTGCTATCTCTTTGAGGTGATTTAGCTCAAAGCAGTGAATTTTGGAGGAATTTGATTTCCTTATCTGTGGTAATGCCAATTCATATTTATTTCACTGTATTGTTATGAAAAAGTGAAATATTTTAAGCTGAAAGAATTTTGGAATCCTACAGTGTAAAAATCCAAAAGAAAAAATAATCTTTTTTTTTCTAATAATATCTGTCTACATGATACAAGAGCCAATCCTACTTCTAGAATATAGAAGAATTTTAGATAATATTTTTAATTCTTTTAACCTATGTCACATTGTAAAGTGTTTCCTATATTCTGGGTCACCAATCTAAAAGATTATCAATTAGAAATATACATTATTGATTCAAGAAAATTACTTTTGTTCCCAATAAGAAGGAGGCTCCTTCTTTCTGTTGACTAGGATCTTGCCTAAATTTCTGAACCTCAGAAGAGATATTTAACTTTAAGCAGCACATTTCAAGAGAAAAAATATTGGTAAGAGGTAAGAGTGAAGTAACTAAAAATTTAGTCCTCTGATTTTTCTGATATCTATTATTTAAAGAGAAAAAAATGTGGTATTTTTTCAACATTTCTCTGGAAAAGTAGTTTCCATGACTCAGAGCCTGAAGCAAAGCATATATATGTCTGCCACATTTAACATTTCAGTGAGGCCAAAGGCAATAAAATAATGATTTGTATATGGTTATAGGTATGTTATTAGAATTCCCCTTTGTTTTTGAAATTGTGATTAGAAAGCAAATTCAAATATTATTTTACCAGATTACAAGAACTAATTAATTAACTGATGCTGAAACATAGCATAATACATGAGGGTTTTTTGAAAAAATGAGCAATATAAGCTTTAAATCAGTTTGTCTTTTAAAATGTCTATATCATCAAAGTGAAATTATGTGATCAAGTTATGGTTATCTCCATTGAAAGAAAAAATATTTCCTATTGCAGGGTCAGGAGGCTCCGCCTCCAGACAGGGCACAACTCTGCTCAGGACTTCCTCCTTTTCCCCAGAAAATGCAAATTTTATGATTCTCTTCTTTATGTCTAGGCTTTTCATTTTGAAAGCTATAAGTCTTGGGTCTTGCAGTCTAGGATCACACAGCTCTGGCAGAGCCACTCTACCAAGAAGAATAAAATAAGCAAATTTGGCATTTTAGCTTTTAATCAAGCACTCATTTCGTGTTCTTTCTTCCAATTGTGTGGCCCAACGTTCACTCTCTCCTATCCCTGACAAAATAGAGTCTTAAAAACTGGGTAATACAGCAAAGTATCATTGAAATCTCAGGATGATTTTAATTCCATGGTTAACTTCTTCCAGTTGCATTTGCATTTTAATTATCTTTCATTTTTTCCCGAGTACAGGTATGAATTTCAAGTATTAATTTTAGTTAACAGTAACTTGAGCAAGAAGAGTGTCGGAAAAAAAGGGAGAGGCATAAATTTTATGTGCTGTATATTATTTGTACCATTTACCTCCAAATAAATTATACATATTTATGATGTTTCACTTTCCTCTTACATAAAATAGAATAATAATTCAAACCTTTTTCACAGAATTTTACAATAAATAACCAATATGTTAAAAATTCAGGAATCAGAAACTTTTGTGTTTCTTTTTCGTATCCCTCCCATGTTAATGATTTTTTTTAACACATTTCCCCTTTCTAGCTAAGGTTCTGTTTTCCACTCTTAAATTATCTTTAATAAATGAAGTGTCAAATCAAACTTTTGCATCCAAATTGCACATAGCCCTCCTAAAGCAAGAAAAACAAGAGAAATAAACAAGATTCATGAATAACACACCCACATTATTCCAACATCTTTCATGGTTCTTTTAAATATAATTCATTAACTCAGTGCCAAGACAGCATCTTTTTGTTCTTCTCTGCTTTATATAGATACTCTGTCAAATGTCTGAATTCTTGTTTTTGTATTATTAAAAAGAAAAGTGAAAGGAAGTCGTGTAGAAAAATTAACATGTTTGTAAAAGCAAATGGTAAAATCAGATTGAGAGAAAAGATTATTCATGAAGAGACACTCACACTATAAGTTAAAGAATACTGTCAAATTTCTCATTATTTCATTGCTATTTGTTTATTAAAGATTAAAAATAAAAACTTTTGATGTGTATGGAAAATGCTAAGGTGAGAATGTACAGTTTTATTTTTGACTCTGAAATGAGGTGTTTATTTCACGCAAAATCTAAAGAAATATTGTAGGGTGGATTAGAGAAACTTTTGAAACAGATAAAGGACAGTAATGAGAAAAACATCCTTTCAGAGAGAGAGTGTGTGTGTGTATGTGTGTGTGGTTGTGTGTGTGTGTGTGGTTGTGTGTGTGTGCGTGTGTGTGTGTGTGTG
>CM053515.1:31124072-31147856 GCA_028627145.1 Eidolon dupreanum
TTTTGTCAGTCAAGGTTGCAAAACTGAGGCTGAGCCACAGCTCCCAACCCCCAATCCAGAGGGCACCTCACGCATACCATCCGAGACCAATCACCGCGGAGCCCCAGGGGAATGTGAACAAAGGCTGCTGAGATTATTGCTGACACTGATGGGAACTGAAACTGAGTGTCATTAAATATCTACAAGAAAATTTAAAAAGCATTATTAAGATTTTATATAAAACAGGGATCCAAGAGGCTTAGACACCACCTACTGGAAATCAAAAGAAAAGCGCCTTCTTTGCAATAGAATAAAGAGAGACCTTTATATAATAAATCTTTTTTCTGGAAAAACAGTAGAATACACTTCCATTAATGCCCAGGCAGAGAAATAGTCCATTAAACACCATGGACAACAAAGGTGACAAGGCATCTCCGAAAGAAAGAGAAAAATCTCCAGAAAATAAGCTTACAGACAGAAATATGAGACTTAAATGACAGAGAATTCAGGATGGTACTTCTGAAAAAACTCAGTGAGATCCAAAACAACTCAAATCAATAGTTTCTTGAATTGAAAAAACAACTAGATGAGCAGAACAAGGAGATTGAAACCCTCAGAAAGAACTAAATAGAACTTCTGGAGATGAAAACACTGAAAGAGTTGAAAAATGAAATACCAAGCTTGGGAAATAGAGTTGACCAAGTGGAGGAAAAGATCAGTGATATCGAAGACAGAAATCTAGAAATAAATCAGAAGTAAGAAGAGAAAAACCGAAGAATGAAAAATAATGAGAGAGAAATTCAAGAACTAGCTGATACCATCAGGAGAGGAAACATAAGAATAATGGGCATTATCAAATGCCAGGAAAAAGAAAAGGGATTAGAAAGCATTTTCAGACAAATAGTTGATGAGAATTTCCAAAATCTAAGGAATGAGACGGAGTTTGGAATTCAAGAAGTCAATAGAACACCCGGTTACCTCAACCCAAAAAGGCCTTCACCAAGACACATTGTATTAAAATGATCAAAAATCAATGACAAAGACAGAATTCTCAAGGCAGCCAGGGAGAAAAAACGGTAACATATAAAGAAAAACCCATTAGATTATCACTGGACTTCTCAGCACAAACCTTACAAGCCAGAAAAGAATGGAATTATATATTTAAACTATTAAGTGAAAGGAACTACCAGCCTAGAATAATGTATCCAGCTAAGCTCTTCTTTAGATATGAAGGAGAAATTAAGACTTTTCCAGACATACAAAAATTGAGGGAATTCTCCACTATGAGGCCTGTACTACAGGAAATACTGAGAGGGGTGAGTTCACCTAAAACAAAATGACAACAACAACAAAAACATAATAGTAAAGTGATGATCAGGCAAATAGAAGCAGAGAAGTGCAACTTTACTAAGAACTAATAAACTTAAATAATAAAGAGAGAATTGTTATAACAAGATAGTAATGAATGTTCAGCATACATAGGAACAAATCGAGATAACAATGACTGAAAAGGGGAGGATTCAAAGATCTAAATTCACAAAGGGGAATGAAGATAAGGCACGCGCAGAAGAAAATGGATGATTGCATATATATAACTCTCCTTTACATATTTATAATGATAACCACACACCAAAGATTCAGAACCCTTGTATATAACATAAAACAAGAAGGACTAGAGGGAATACCCACAAAAGCCAACCAAAATAAAGAAAATAGAAACACAAGGACAAGGAAGCAATAGAAACACCAAACTACCAGAAAGCAAAAGATAAAATGGCTATAAGAAGACCTCATATTTCAACAATCACCCTAAATGTAAATGGAATGAACTTACCAATAAAAAGGCACAGAGTTGCAGAATGGATCAAAAAACAAAACTCAACCATATGCTGCCTCCAAGAGACACATCTCAGCTCAAAAGACAAATATAGACTCAGAGGAGAGGGTGGGAAATGATATTGCAAGCAAATGGCATTCAGAGAAAAGTGGGAGTAGCGGTATGAATATCAGACAAAATGACTCCAAAATAAAAAAGGTAAAGAAAGATACTGAGGAACATTTCATAATGATAAAGGGAATCATGCACCAAGAAGATATAACACTTATTAATATCTATGCTCCCTATCAGGGAGCCCTGAAATATGTAAAGCAATTACTAACAGAACTAAAGGGAGAAACAGACCAAAAAACTATTATAGTAGGGGATCTAAATTCCCCACTGTCAGATATGGGCAGATCATCCAAACAGAAAATGAATAAGGAAATAACATCCTTAAATGACATATTAGACCAATTGGACATAATTGACATTTATAGAGCCTTTCATCCCCAAACAGCTGCATATACATTCTTCTCTAGTGCACATGGAACATTCTTAAGAATCGACCACATACTATGACACAGAGATAGCCTCAACAAATATAAGAGGGTTGAAATCATACCAACTGTATTCTCTGATCATAATGCTTTGAAACTAAAGATTGGTTGCAGAAAGAAATCAAGAAGAACCACAAGTACATGAAGGAGCTGGTTCTTTGAGAAGGTTAACAAAATTGACAAATGCCTGGCTAGACTCACTAAAGAAAAAAGAGAAAGGATACAAATAAACAAAATCAGGGATGAAAGAGAGGAAATTACGCCTGACATCGCAGAAATACAAAGGATCATACAAGAATACTATGAAAAAGTATATAACACCAAATTTAATAACCTAGAAGAAATGGACCAGTACTTAGAAAAACACAACCTTCCTAGACTGAATCAAGAAGAACTAATAAATCTAAATAGACCCATCAGCAGTATGGAAATTGAAACAATCATCAAAAACCTATCAAAAAGTATAAGTCCAGGACCAGATGGCTTTACCAGTGAATTCTACCCAACATTCAAAGAAGTTTTAAAACCTATTCTCTTCAAACTCTTCCAAAAACTTGAAAAGGAGGCAATACTTCCTAACTCATTTTATGTGGCCAATATTACTCTGATACCAAAGCCTGGTAAAGATAACACAAAAAAAGAAAACTATACACCGATATCTCTCATGAACATAGACGCAAAAATCCTAAATAAGATTCTAGTCAACTGAATACAGCAACATGTTAAAAAGATTATACACCACCATCAAGTGGGCTTTATCCCAGAGGCACAGGGATGGTTCAACATATGCGAATCGATGAATGTGATACACCACATAAACAAATTAAAAAATAAGAATCTTATGATCATATCAATAGATGCAGAAAAAGCCTTTGACAAGATACAGCACCCATTTATGATCAAAACACTTAACAAAATAGATACAGAAGGAAAGTACCTTAACATAATAAAGGCCAGATATGACTAACCCTTAGCCAAGATTATACTTTATGGTGAAAAACTAAAAACCTTCCCTCTAAGATCAGGAACAAGTCAGAGCTGTCCACTATCACAACTGTTATTCAATATAACATTGAAGGTCATAGCAAGTGCAATTGGACAAGAGAAAGATATAAAAAGCATCCAAATAGTAAACAAAGAAGTCAAATGTCACTATTTGCAGATGACATGATTCTCTATATAGAAAACCCTAAAGACTCCAGAAGAACACTACTAGAAACAATAAGCAAATACAGTAAAGTATCTGGATATAGAATTAACGTTTAAAAATCCATAACTTTCCTATACTCTAATAACAAAGTATCAGAAAAAGAAGTGGAAAAAATAATTCCTTTTGCAATTGCAACAAAAAGAATAAATTACCTAGGAATAAATTTAATGAAACAAGTGAAGGACCTATATAATGAAAGCTATAAGACCCTATTAATAGAAATTGAAGAAGATACAAAGAAATGGAAAGATATTCCATGTTCTTGCATTGGAAGAATCAACATAGTTAAAATGATCATATTACCTAAAGCATTATACAGATTCAATGCAATCCTCATCAAAATCCCATCGGCATTTTTTAAAGAAATAGAACAAAAATCATCAGATTTGTATGGAAGCACAAAAGGTCCCGAACTGCCAAAGCCATCCTGAGAAAAAAGAACGAGGCTGGAGGCATCACACTGCCCAACTTCAAATTATACTACAAAGTGACAGTAATCAAAACGACATGGTATTGGCAGCAAAAAAGACACACGAACCAGTAGGATAGAATTCAGAGTACAAAATAAACCCATATTTCCATGGGGAAATAATTTTCAACAAAGAAGCCAAAAACATCCAATGGAGAAAGGAAAGCCTCTTTAATAAATGGTGCTAGGAAAACTGGAAAGCCGCCTGCAAAAGAATGAAACTAGACTGTTGTCTATCACCACACACCAAAATTAACTTAAAATGGATTAAGAACCTAAATATAAGACCTGAAACAATAAAATTCCTAGAAGAAAACATAGGAGCGAAACTCAAGGACCTTGGACTTAAAGAGGATTTTATGAATTCGACCTCAAAGGCAAGGGAAGTAAGAGCTAAAATAAGTGAATGGGACTACATCAAATTAAAAAGCTTCTGCTCAGCGAAAGAAATCATCGAGAAGATAAAGAGAGAACCATCCAAATGGGAAAATATATTTGCAAGCAACCCCTCCGATAAGGGCCTAATATCCAAAATATACAAAGAACTCATACAACTCAATAACAACAACAAAAAAACCAAGTGATCCAATCAAAAAATGGGCAGAGGACCTGAGCAGACACTTCTCCTTAGAGGACATACAAATGGCCAACAAATATATGAAAAGATGCTCAACATCTCTAGCTATTTAGGAAATGTAAATCAAAACTACAATGAGATACCATCTCATACCTGTTAGAATAGCTATAATCAACAGGACAAGTTGGAGAGGATGCAAAGAAAAAGAAACCGTCATACGTGGTGGGACTGCAAATTGGTATAGCCATGATGGAAAACAATATGATGATTCATCAAAACACTAAGAATTAATCTACCATATGATCCAGCAATCCCTCTACTGGGTATTGACCCCCAAAACTGGAAAACCCATATCCAAAAAGATATTTACACACCCATGTTTATAGCAGCATTATTGACAGTGGCCAGGACATGGAAGCAACCGAAGTGTCTTATGATAGATGATTGGCTAAAGAAGCTGTGGTACATATATACAATGGAATATTACTCAGCCATAGGAAGAGATGAAATACTGCCATTCGCGACCACATGGATGAACCTTGAGATAATCGTGCTAAGTGCAATAAGCCAGACAGAAAAAGTTGAAAATAACATGATATCACTTAGGATATTATGATATAATATCCTAAAAGCAACATATGAGCAGGACAAACAAACAGAGACTTGTGGACATGGACTATAGACTAGTGGTTACTAGTTGGACAGGGGAGGAGGGGGGAGGAGGGATAAAGGGGGTCAAATATAGGGTTTAGGGTGAGGGTGAAGTGGGTAAAGGGGATCAAATATATGGTAGCTGAAGGAAACTGAACTTTGAGTGGCAAACACACAATAGAATATATAGATGCCAAATGATAATGTACACCTGAAAATTATATAATTCTATTAAGCAATGTTACCTGAATAAACTTAATTAAAAAATAAATAAATAAAATGAATGACACTGGAAAACTATGCAAAGGCCTAAATAACTTTAAATGCAAATTATAGAAAATTTTAATTTGCATTATCTAAAGAACACTCTATGTCCCTGATATCAGAAAAAACTGTTTTAAAAAATGATAGACATTAAGAAATAATCAGTTTGTGAACTTAGCTGAGGAAAGAACTTACATGAAGAAATGCATATCTGATCGTCCAAATAGAAGAGGAAGGCATGCATTCAGCGAAAAGTTAGATTGCTTCGGTCTGTGCAGCTATTCCTCAGGCAAGGAGTTAAGGAAAACATGTTCACAAGATGATAAGAAAATTGTCATTTAATCATTGAAAACAGTCACATTGTCCTTCAAATATAGTAGCAAGAGACGTATATTATCAAACATATTAGAACTTAGCTTACATAAAATCCTCTGGAGAATAAACTAATACCTGCAAATGAAATCATCCAAACAAATACTGAATCAAAACATAGAAATATGGAATGCATGAAACAAGGTTGACATCAGACTTCTCAGTGACAAAGCCAAATCTAAGAAGACAAAGAAGAGCTCTGAGGAGCAATAATTCTGAACCTAGCCACCTCTGTGCAAATAAACTTTTATGTTTATGCAGGCAAAATCTTAACAATTTCAGACAAGTAGGAATTCAGTTTACTGCCCACAGAGGAAGGTTATTTCTTTTTCAAGACTTACCTTACAATGTATTTCAGCAAAAATAAAGAGAATTCACAAGGAAAAATTGGGATGTTAAAAGCAATGCTGAACAAATAAAGCAGTAAAACATAATGATAATTCTTTTATTTGTAAGGAAGATATAATTGACACTGATTAATTCTGGATGGCGATAGTAAAATACAAGTAGAAATACATGTATCAGTCACCTTTTATTAGGTACTGTTGTGTAACAAACAACTTCAAACATCTCAGTAGTTTATAAAACAAGTTTTTTTTTTCTTACTGTTTCATTTGGTCTACAGATTGCTCTAAGATAGACTTTTACTAAAAGATCTCCAAAATATAATGCTAAATGGACAAGAAAACAAAATATAGAGGATATATATGTATAGTATGATAAGTATGTATAACAGTACTGTACTGAAAACAGGGTCTGTTGACTAGCATTACTAGTCCATGATGAGGTAAGTACAGAGAACTGAGTGGGAGATGGGAAAAGGGGTGTTTATTATAATCTCTCAGTTTTCAAGTTTGAAATGGAAAATCTACATTAAATAACCCTTCAGAACCCTTCCCCTCCCCCCTCCCCTGAATCCCTTTTACAAAGTCTGGACTGTTAAGAAGAGGAGCTAGTTCTGTTTGAGAGAGAAGGGTATGGAGGCTGTGTGTTGTCATCAACTGGGGAGGGGCAAGGCTTCAGTTCAGGTGTGGCAACCCCTTCAACTGGGAGGTGAAGAGATGGAGACTGCAACTTGGTGTTGGTTGGAACATTTCAGAGTTTTCTGGGTAAAATCTGAAACCTGTACATGGATGGCAGGGAGAAACCAAAGAAAGACACTGACCACTCCAGATTGAGAGGTGGCAGTTTTAATAAGCAAAGGAATTTACATATAAGGCTTGTCTTGGGTGGCTGCACGATGAGTAGATTCTGCACTTGCCTGCTAGAATCTTAAAAGTTTATACTACTTAAATGTGTGCAATCACGTTCTCAGTCCAAATGGTCTCAACAAACACATTGCTCTCTCAGGGATGCATCCTTGAAACAACTCCCACTGTGGGAATGAAGGGCAGAACCTACATTCCAGGGGAGCACGTGAGGAGCTCTGATGGCCTAGGCCCAGCTCTTGGGTCAACCAACAGTCACATCCTCTCAATGACCCCTTCAACACATGGGCCCCTCTGGCTCATGGGAGCTCTGAGCTATCAAGAACTCTGATGGAGATGACAGCTACATGAGTCACTGTACACTCCAGTGACATTCCCACAGCCGAGGCTGAGAACTCGGCTTCCCTGAAGCCTCGGCTGGGCCGGGCACTGCGTAACAGAAGGAGATATGACTTCATGGTCAACAGAAACAGAAGACCAGGCTCCTGAGCTTTTTTATTAACTGAATAAACTCTAGAACTTATTTCCATATATTGGAGGACTGAAGTCACAGTCGTTACTGATATTGGAGATAGAGCCAACCCTTGGCAGGTAGATGTTAAATCAAGATTTAATTGCATTTAGACTAATGCAAAATGTGACATTTCTTACACTGCCATTGTCGTGAATGGATTGACTGATTTTCTATTTGTTATGCATAGTGCTCAGCAAATTAAATTATTTAATCCTCAAGATTTATGAGATAATCATTATCATTATCACTATTTTATAGATGAGCGAACTGATGCTTAGGGATCTTTACCCAAAAATTAAAGGCTAGATTCTGGCAGGGCTAGCACAACTCAACAGCTCTATTAGTAACTTCTGGGGAATTAGCATGGTAAGAGAGGGTAAAAATGGTTTCAGAATCAGAAAATGGCTTTTGGAGATTAAATAGAAGAGAGAAGGGAAATTAATATTTTAGATGTTTACTGTGTACTAGATATCTTCCTGTTACTACAAATATCTAGTACACAGTTAACATCTAAAATATGAATTTCCCTTCTCCCTTCTATTCCTCCCTTCTTTGTTGCTGTATAAACCTAGAAATAAAAGAGCAACAGAAATTCACATATATTTTGCCATACCATATACTGTAGATGGGACTGGGAAATGAGAGGCAAAATTGTCTTAATTATTAGCTTCAGCTTACTCACTTAGGAAAATCAATTTATCTTACTTTTTATCAGTGAGCAATTCCCAGTTAGTCTTGAATGCATTGACCTTTGAATAACAGCACTTGTCAAAGTTTCCGGCTTATTTGAGGCATGTATCTAGTGGCTGCAGGTAATTTTCTCATGCTTTAGAAACAGTGAAAACCAATGGGAGGAACATGGGCTTTGGAATTAAACAAAACAGAGCTGCAATCCTAATTTCTCCCCTTACTAGCTGTGTAACTGCAAATATTATTTGCCTCTTGGGGCTCCAGTTGCTTTATTGTATCTTCTTAGAGCGATGTGAGAATAAAGTCAGATAAAACATGCAAAGTTCCCTGTAGAATACTCAGTGCAATGTAAGCACTCAGTAAGTGATTATTATTTTTATTTTAGTTTTCTTTTCTCATCTGCCAGATTGAGATGATATTTTCATTAACTCAAAGAGAAAGAGTTGAGAAATGTTTTTAAAGGATTATTGGTGCTGCAGAAGAATTTCTTGATTAATTAATAAGAGTTTTCTTACGATTCATTCATTGCATTAGACTAATTCACAGTTTTATTCCCATAAGGCAGCTCTGCATGCTTCCATTCAATAACAATTTCCTGAGCCCTAACTGGCCCTGTACTAGGGTCTAGGGATTTAAAATGGCTAGGAGGCTCTCTGCTGTCAAGGAGAAGACAACTGAGTAGTGAGGAACTCAGTCCGATCATAAATTCCATAAGGACACATGGGATCTTCCTCTCCTTTGTAACTCCTATGGCACTTAGCACAATACTTGCACCGAGTTTATGAATGTTGCTGAACTTAACTATATTTCAGGGTTCCATTTCTCCATAGCTTAAGTCCAAATTTCTCCTACTATGTCACATAGTTCCTCATCTGTGATGTGCCAAGATATCCGGAATAGTTCCAGAGATGTTTTTCTGATTTTTCTCATTTAAGCTAATGCCATTTTACTAGATTTAAATGTGCCATGTCTCTAAAAATCTTAAAATCTATTAAATTCTTTCATATTCTAGAGAATCTTTGCATAGACTAAATAATAAAAATCAAAAAGGAAAGGTTAAAAGCAGGAGGAGTTATAGGAGCAAGAGAATTACAATAAGGAGATATAGAAAACAAGTTCTTGGAAGAATTATCAGTGAAGACATAATTATTATGCATTAACAGCCGACAGCTAGCTTAGTCTAAGGAAGCTGTCTGTATTCTCTAAGTATTTCAGACAATGTGGTATTCATTTATAAATTCTTGACAGCTCTTTAGATAAAGTGTGTGTAATAAGTTTGTAGCAGCAATCCATTATCTGCCTGTATGTACTTTAATGTTAGAGTTAGAATATATTTGAAATAATTTCCCCAAGTCTTAAATATACTTCTCTTCAAATATATGACCTACATTTAAAGATCATTAAAAGGATTAAAATGAGTCAAAAAGTTTCCCCTTTCCTTCTTTGATTCTTCTCTGTCCTATCTGTAGGTCTTTGAACAGTGTTTCTGGCTTGATTAATTGAGTCTATGTAATTGTTTTAAAAAATATATTCAGTCCTCAGGAAGGAACATCTACCATCATCCTGCCCACATTATCTACATGTGCCAAGAAACTCTGATGAGGAAATGGTGCAGACCTGGACTAAGAGTTAAAGGAAAGGAACTGAGAAAGCTCTCTGGCAGAGACAGCCTAACATATACACTCCATGTTCAATCTGCAAGGTTTTTCAAAGAATCCATAAATAACTGAATTGCTTTCTTGGATTTTGATGATGTGACTTAGCCAGCCTGCTCAAGGGCAGAGTGTCTAGAGTAGCCTCTTTACTAGCTGTCAGGGAATCAATTTTATTCATCCAACCCCCAAATGCAAACACAGACCTCACTGATATTAGAATGCTTCTAGGTTTTTATTTTTCTCTACTTGCTTTCTTACAAATCCTAGTCTTTGATGAGAGTATCTCCTTTACATATGAATAAGCTGCTATTTCACTTGTCACTAACTAATGAAAATGCCTGAGTTGTTCTTCAAAAGTTCCAACTCAAGTAAGCAGTTCCATTATAAGGGTGAGTCCAGGAGGATTTTCTCAAAAGCCATAAAATAGTAATTCAGGATCACGTAATGACAAAACAGAGCGAGTTGATGAAAACTGTGAAGCAAGTCCATAAGGACTTTTCATTCCACTTTCTGGTTTTATTTGCCTTTTTTGGTTGAAAGAAAACTCCGCCAGAAGGTAAAATGAAAAATAATAGTGAGATAGTAGAATAGGGTCATCGTAAGTGCCATATCCACCAGAGGAATCTTCTTGTGTCCCACAGGTCCTCCTGGCTTAGCTGGCTCTGGAAGGTAGAGGGCGGGGCCGTAGATTACTGCAGGAAGGGTAGCACCAGGCTTCTGTGGGAGGTGTCCTTGCAGCAGTTCCTGCAGCCGTTCACATGGTCACCTAGCAGCTAATGTCTTTGCTTCCTCTCCTCACCCTTGTAAAAGAAAAACTGTACTGGTCACTTGTTAAAAGCAGCAAGGAAGACTTTATTTAAGACTGCTGCAACAGGGAAGAGATCAAACTCAACTCCCTGAAACAAAGGTGAGAAGATTTTTGAACATGAAGATAAGCTAATGGGAAAGTACTGAAGGACTCCAGCAGAAAAGTTAGTCCATGTGATTAGGCCATCTCTGTTTGCTAATGATCACTTATGGCTTACTGAAATTAGGCTCCTACCCTCTGAAATAGACTGGGACAGGGGTCCTATCTTGAGGATTACATTTCAAAAGGAGGGCTCCTGGGTCCTTGAGAAAGACATTCCTTGGTATAGAAGATTTACGTCTCAAAGGGACAAGAAAGAATTTACAATTTCAAGTTTTCTAAAGTTAATGCTGGGAAAAAAGGATAGTCAGGGGGCTTATAGTCAGGAAGAAATCTTTCCAAAGTTTAGTCAAGCTTGGGGGAGTAAGGCCACCTTAGTCACCCTAGGTGACTGACTATTCAGGTGCAATGGAATGAACTACACTGGCTTAAAAGCCTCCTGCTCCACAGGATCCTGGATATCTAGAAATAGTTCCATAGGTCCCCACAAGAGACATGACCAACTACGAGAGCCACTACGTTCAGGAAGGCCCAGGGTTATGACTTCCCACAAGGTCTTTCAGTCCAGATACCAATTTTTTGTATAGTATCACAATGGTCATTTTTACCATGTGCTTTCTAAGCATAGTTGACATTTTATCTTTATCATGTTTTTTTTTTTTGGGGGGGGGGAAACAGAAATTTAACCAAGAGTCAACTGTGGAAGAGGAAAGGATTTTTGTTATCTTTCACTCTTAATAGGTATCATAAAAATGCTGTATTTTACATGTTTGCCTTTTATCCGAATGTTTTCTAACCTTCCAAAAACATGCACATCCATGAGAACACACACAATCACACACACACCCCTACACATTCGATCAGTTATCCTGTCCTCCACCATTCAAAACCAGCTGAGATAACTTCTTAGTGAAAGCACTCTCCTGTCAGAGTCATGGGGAAAGGAATGGACTACAGTCCTGTGTTTAGAGCACGATTTCATTCTTTTTTATGGCTGAGTAATATTCTATTGTATATCTATATGCCACTTCTTTATTCATTTGTCTATTAATGAACACTCAGACTGCTTCCATACTTGGGCTATTGTAAATAATATTGCATTGAACAGAGATACATATGTCTTTTTGAATTAGGGTTTTGAATTTCTTTGGATAAATACCCAGAAGTGGCTTTGCTGGGTCATATGGTAGTTCTATTTAAAAAATTTTGAGAAACCCCCATAATGTTTTCTATCGTGGCTGTACCATTTTACATTCTCACCAACAATGCATTAGGTCCCCTTTTCTCTACATCCTCACCAACACTTGTTAAACCAAGAAATGTTTTGATGTGGGGTGGCACCAGTGACAGCCCCACAGATAGGGGCAAACATCAATTGTTCCCCTTTAGTACATATTTCTAATTTCCATGACTTCTGGTCATGTATGTCAGAATTAATTAGCTACAAAATGTACTCTCTAACCAGTTTCCTTTCAAGGTATAGTTACTTATTATTAGCTTTTCATATTTTGAAGAATACCTGTTATAGGAAATGTTTGTTTGACTCATGTTTTGAAATTCTTTGTGACAGTAGTTGGATGGCAAAGCCAATTATCTTTTGACTTTAATCCTGAATCATGATAGTAAAAAATATTGCAAGTACATAGCAGTGAATGTCTCTCTTTTTTTTTTTATGGATTGAGGGCACAGGTCTAGTTCATCTAAAAGGAGCATCAAACAATAAAGTTATAAAATTAAAGGATTAAAATAGTGCTGAGGTCATTCTTCCTTGCTTTAATTCTTGTGGTGCTATAAACATACATATATTACAACATGCAACAATAATCAGAGATATAATTAGGGCCACAAATCTTGTCTATTTTGTAGTTAATAATGGCATAGCCAAACTGGGTGAAAAAAAATTATCCTACTTCTTACACAAGCCACTCATTTGGAATCCAAAAAAACATTTTGCATTAAAACATAGATCGCAAATTACTCAGAAGGAAAGCTGATTTTGTCTGGTGGACTTAGGAAAACTAAATCAAGGAATAATGTGGGGGAAAAAGACCTAGATTAGTCACAGTTGATCTCCCTCTACAGTGAATTTAATTTACTCAACAGTGTAATTCTCCATAACCCTTTGAAAATAGCTACTCTCATCAAAATGCAGTTCTACATTTTATTAACTTAGTTACTTAACTTAAAAAGATAATAAAATTATTATCTCTTAGGTAAAATGGATAAAACAAAAATCACATACAGGATTTAAGAGGCTTGCCTATGTAAGGAAGAGCATTATCACTTTGAATTTTGAAGAGCTTCCATCAGTCAGTAAAGTTGTTGTATCTGTTGGTATGTTGTTATTCTGACCTCTAATTTTTGAAAGTCCATTATATATAGTTATCTCGCATTAAGTCAGTGTTCTGTGTGAATCAGAACTCCCACTGCGCTCTAAACACAGGACTGTAGTTCATTCCTTTCCCCATGACTCTGATAGGAGAGAGACAGTTTCAGAAAGCTTTTGGCAGCTTATTGGTTTTCTTGTTTGCCCCACAAATATTTGATGAGTGCCTGCCATATATCAGACATGGTACTGTTTGCTATGGATAAAGCAACAGATGGGAAGATATTTGTGTATGTCTGCATGGAGCTTAGGATCTAGTAAAATAAAAGAACAGATCCTCAACCAAAAATTATCAGGGTGGTGAGTGCTACGTATAGGGGAGTTCCAGGCACTCTGGCAACAGGAAGTGCTCCTTGAGGAGGCCGATGTGGAAGATGAGTGGAGACTTGAAGAATAAGCAGAAGTTATTGCATCATCTTATTTCACAGTCTACTTTTACGTGGAGAGATCTTATCTAAGAAAAAGGTTAAATGTTTCTGTCATTGTGTGCTTCCAAGCATCCCAACCCACACGGATGCCTCAGCATAAACAATAAAAGAACAGGGTAATCAGCTTTATTTAGAGGTTTAGCTTTCCTAAGAGCTCTGAGCACTCGTAGTACTTGTTTCCCTTTAATCCTAACTTCAGTTCTTTACCTTGTCTACAAAAAAGCCTAAAGTGTCACTTGTGATTATGGAGAACTTTTTGTATCATCTCTTTTCCACAGCCTCTTTCTTCAACAGGCCAAGTCAACACAAAAATTCACACCTTCACGTTAGAACTGAAGTTCTTATACAATTCAGGGAACTCGTAATTTGGATGCAAAAAAATTACATCTTTACACTAATTTTTATTTTACTTTCCTAATCTCTAACTAAAAGGTAGCATTTCCTACATTGTGAATACAGGCCACAAACCATGGAAGCATCAGCAGTACCCCCTGACTTTATAGACCAACAGAAACCAAAAATATTTTAATATTACATATAAAAAGATATAATATATAACATTTTTATAGTTGTTACATATACTTTGAATACTGTTCTTTTTTTTTTACCACTAGTTAGAAGTTACAGTGACTATTAGACGTACCACTAGTTCACATGTGATTGTGATCTTTCTACTTACAGTTGCTCATAATACATGATTGGCCAACTACATGACATCTACTAATATTTCCATCACCAAATGGTGGCAAGTTCTTACACTGGTGAATCAGGCATCTATGATGATTTCTGGTATTCTGTACCTACAATTGTTTATCCATCAATACATAGACAGGGATAAAGTCATCTTCACTGTTTGTTATGGTTTCACAAAACTGGATAGCTCAAATGAGATTTCTTAACTCCCTGTCAAGACACACATCTGTCTTAATATGGTCTAGTAGTGTGTAAACAGCCTTCACTCTAATATAGCTTTTCAAAATAAACTTTAACTTTAATGTATCTACATTTTGAATGTACTGTCTTATTATTTGTGTCAATAAAATTCATCTTTAATATTTGAGAATTGACCTGTAATAGGTTTCCTTTGTAATATTAGGTGTATTATTCTTATTTTGTATATTTAGGAACATTTTTATGGGGAGTTTATAGGTCACACCAAACTGACCAAGGAGTAATAAAGGTTAAGAATCTCTGCATTAGAGTAGTACTCTCCTGGTTACACTGCAGCTGTAATGCTGAAAGAAACCCCTTGGAGCTTCCAGAGGGGTGAAGTAGCCTCGTATGGCAGAACCTGTGTGTTTATGTGAAGACTATGGCAAAAGTGACCTCTTCAATGTCTATATAGTTATGTCTCTGGTATGCAGATACACGATTATCAGCTTAGATAAAAAAAAAAAACATTTTTACTTAAGTATAACACACACATAAAAATGTGCACAAATCATAATATGTAAATTATCACAAAATGATCATGTCATAGAACTACCATCCAGGTCAAGAAATAGAATATTCTAACACCCCAGAATTCCCTTCAGGCCACTTCCCAATCACTATGATTCTACTCTCTTGACTTCTAATACTATAAAGTAGTTTTGCCTGTTCATGAGCTTTATATAAGTAAAAACAGCTATAAGATTCAGCTATGTTTATATGTGTAGCTACGGTTCATTCATTCTTGTTGCATTGTAGTAGTCCACAGTATGAACATATCACATTTTATCTGTCTATTCTACTGTAGATGTACAATTGGAATTTTTTCCAGTTTGAGGCAATTACAAAATAATGCTCCTATAACATTACCATCCTGCTAATTAATCAGTATGCAAATACTACATTTTAGTCGATGAGTCAATTTTTTAAAGTTGTTGTACAAATTTATATGACCACCAGCAATGTATGAAAGTGACAGTGATTTCACAGCCTCATCAATCTTTGGCAGTACTTAGTACTGTCAATCCTTTTAGTTTTTAGCTATTATGAGGTATCTCATCGCTATTTTGAGAATAATTTGTGCCTAAATTCTATGAAAGAAGTTAACATACCAATTTTTAGTAGAACAAGTTTTAATTTTAAATAACTACCATAGACAAGTTTTCTTTAAATATATGGATGCTTCTGTAAAAATTAAGACCACTTCACTGTTATATTGTATGTAATTGAAAAAAAGTACTGTTTTTTCATCTGCTGCCTTCTTTAAGGACTTAGTGACAATCAAACCTTACAAGATGCCTGATCTCCAGGAGGCAGGAGAAAAATGAATAGGTGTTAATAAGGCAGTGTGATAAGGAAGCACATGATCCTGTTTCAGAAGGTCTGGAAATTGAGCTCCAAGCTTAGAAGATAAAGGATAAGTAAACTCTAAATAGGTGAACAAGTCAGGATTAGGGAATTAAAGACAAAGGTAACTGCTTAGAAAAAGGTCCATCACCATCAACTCTAAGTAAAATAAACAAGGTGGAGCCTGGTAGCATCTGAGGTGCATTGAGGTCAAATGTTCTAGAGAACTAGCCTGGGGACACTGTTCACAGCACAGTAGGAAGACTCTATCAGTCTGTTTAATGCTCGTGTGCACAGACACAGCATCTGTCCATTGTTCCTGAACCTGCGTCATGCTGGATATTGCTGGGTATTGCTAGGTCCCCTAACGCCAAAGCCTAGCACATGTCTAGGATAAATGGCCTAGAGGGTGACAGACCTGCAGACACTTTGAAGTAGACAGTAAGGTCAGATGAAGTAGGTACCTCCCTCATTTGCCAAAAGCCAATCTAAATGAGGACATCTCAGTGGAGTCTGGTGTGGTTTCCTGATAGTTCTGAAGAAAGGTCCTCCTCTCTCTCCCCCACCCCTACCGACTTTTATTTTAGCATATGCAAATCCCTTGACAATTAGACACAATTTCAGGAAAAGAGGGGATGGTCAGGGGAGTAAGACTTGCATCTTCTGCAGTTTGAGTGGTTTTTCTCTCAAGTGCTTGGTAAACCATTTGCAGAGTGGATTAGAGATTCTCTAGGCAGGTGTGATGTAAAGACAACAGGAAAGAAAGTGGGAGAACCTAGTGAAGAGTACAGTTTAGTGACAGTCCACAGAATCTCGATTTAATAGGAAAGAAAATGAAGACAGAGTGAAGTTGACATACCTGGAATAAGCAGCAGGCCAAAGAGTTCTTGAAATGCACCATAAAGATCATGAGAAACAGCATAGAATGAAGGAGGTGGAAAGAGAGGGAGGCAGGGTAGAGGGAGGCAGGGTCAGAGAGCAGAATGTTTATGTTGTGGGAATTAAAAGCAGAATGTTTATATTGTGGGAGTTAAAAGCTTGCACTTGGGGCAGACATCTTGTCTCTGGTTTTAATTCAGGATCCACCATTTATTTACTGTATGACTTTGAGCAATATACTCAACTTCTTGGAGCCTCTGTTTCCCTCTCAGAAAAATGGGGTTCATTATAGCACCTCTCGCAGTTGAATTCAGAATTAAATGAAACAATAAATCCAAAGGTGATAGCCCAGTGCCCTGGCAGATGATAAAGGCTTAACCTGTGGCAGCTATTTTAATTGGTAAAGCAATTCCTGACATAGGATTCAGAGTGACAGAGTGTCCACAATGTAGACAAAGGAGTGTGTGGCCAAGGTGGAAGGGCAATTTAAAGCTTTGGCATTGAAGAGGTTAAGAATATTATGTTGGATGGCAATTTGTGTAAACTCAGAAGTTCCACGGCACAGTGCCATGTTTTGGGGTAGAAAGGATTTCTGTGAGCAGGACGCAAAATGCACATTAATTAGACAGTTAACAATGACCATGTGGAAGAAGAGTATGAGCATCAAGGAGCAGGACTGTGTTCAGGAGAGTGGACAAATGGCAGTTCACAAGTAACAGTGGGGAATGAAGAGGTGTGAACTTCATGCCCAGTGCTGACAGATGTAGGTGACTGTGAGAGAAGGAGCAGCATTCATTTGAAAATGATGCAAGAGGAGAGGTCTTCAAGGAGAACCAGGTTTCATTTAAAGCAATAATGGGATGGTGTTCCAGAAAGTGGGATAAGTGTAGCAGAATTTGTTTACTGTGGAAAGAGCATCAGAAGGCCACTGGAAAGGTATGAGAGGAGGAGCAGCCCAGGTGGCTGTGCAGGGTTGAGGCAGCCCTGAGCAGGGACGTCCTTCAGGGGCTCTCTATGTAGCGGTCCCCAACCTTTTTGTCACCAGGGACTGGTGGTTCTATGAGAACCTAATGCCTGATGATCTGAGGTGGAGCTGAGGTGGTGATGCTAGTGCTGGGGAGCAGCTGCAAATACAGATGAAGCTTCACTTGCTCGCCCTCCGCTTACCTCTTGCTGTGTGCCCCAGTTCCTAACAGGCCACAGATCTGTACCAATCCTTGGCCCAGGGGTTGGGACCCCTGTGATCCTACAGAGCCCTACTGGTGATCTGTAACTCCTTTTAAAGACCTTTTAAAAAGACTCAGACTTTGTGCTGTAAGAGTTGAAAAGGCAAAAATGCATAAATCGGAAACATAACACACAGATTAAAAAGAAATTGATGTAAGAAATTAAAATGCCAATTAAAAAACAGTATATTTAATAATACTCATCTGTAATTCTCATGCTAGAGCATTCCAATAAAACCCTAGAAACTTCTCTAGTGAAATAACTGCACCGTTCTATCTCAAAAGCACTAGGACTTACCTGGGAATAGTTGAGGCAAGCACTAGCTGCTTTACTTGGCAAATTCCTGGAGCTGCAAGGCAATAATTGTTTTTTAGCAAACCCACTTTAGATAATTCCTTCAGTTTTAAAATGTTGATATTTAGACTGTCTTAGAGCACGCCTCTCATCTACCGAGAGGTCTTTGTGTTGCTCATAACATGGCCTCATCTTAGTGCCTGTGATACCTTGTAGGGAAACTGGAGAGAGCTGCCTGTCTGAAAAACACAAATGCCAAGTCAACTACGACTGTGGCTTTGCTTCAAATTCCATGGGCTTTTCAAACAGTGGGGTTGATGCTGCCAAGGACAAATAGTGCATATGAAATAAAAGAAGCATCCATAGCGAGGGACACAAATGAAGATAAAACTGTCGTGTCAGAAAAAATAAATAAAACAGTTATGGAGGGGAGCTGGGATAAGATCTGCTTTTTATTTAAATTCGTTGTTTTGCTTTCTCCAGGTGAAGAGCACAAAGGTGAGAGATCTTTAAGCCTGTGTAGCAGAGACAAATTACTTTTAGAGACAAAATTTTAATAAATTTTGTTAAAAAGTAAGAAGCAAGGCAGACATCTGTCTGCCAGGACAAGCAACTTCAGACCAGGGGAAACTCTTCAGCTCATCCAGACATTTGGAATAAATCACTGACTGTCGGCTGGAAATAACTTCTTGGGAAGGATTTCCTGAGACACTAATATTATGCTCGGAAATTCAATGCCACTGAACAAAGAGAGCACTGTTGGGGAGTTCTGCCACGCATCTGGTGCACCCGGGCACTCTGCTCAGAGGCCTTTGCAACCACTATTTGAAATTGCAGGAGTCTCCCTCAGTGAGCACCAGCAGCTACTGCATTTGCACTTGGTTTAGAAGAGAGAGTGTGGGAAGAACATGGAACTGGGAGTTAGGCAGACCTGCAACTAAAACTCTGTTTTGCACTCACAACGTATGTAACCTTGGACTAGTTAGTTATTTACTCTTTCTGAGGTTGACTTTTATTTTCCTATGTATAAACTGGGGCTAATACCCAGGGATATTTCATGTAGGGGGAACTACATGAGATAAAGTATATAAGACATCTAGAAAAGCTCCCAGTTCTCAGGAAATACTAGGTAATATTTATCATATGAGTAAAGCCCTAGACCCATATGCTTAATGGGCAAAGAAGTAAGATATCCATTATAAAACAACCTAAGTCCAGAAGAATTTACAAAACAATTCTCTAATTCAGGTCCCAGCTTATCGTCCAAATTTTTCAGGAACCACATGAATACAGAGGTTCTGCAATGGGATCCCTTGTGTTGTTCAACCAAATTTCAGGCCCTCACACTAGTTTGAATCCCTCCTATCACATGCTAGAATCTGAAGCTTGCACATGACCACCAAGGTCTTTAGAAGCATCTAGGGAACCAAAGGCTTCCCAAAAGAGAGTTCTCTCTCCCTCTCCCTTTTGCTCCTCTCCTACAAAAGCCTTACCTCCGGTAGAGTGGGGTCCCCAACCCCCAGGCCATGGACTGGTAGCAGTCAGTGGCCTGTTAGGAACTGGGGCGCACAGCAGGAGGTGAGCAATGGACAAGCCAGAGAAGCTTCATCTGTCTTTGCAGCCGCTCCCCAGCACTAGCATCGCTACCTCAGCTCGTCAGGCATTAGATTCTCATAGGACCACTGGGGCTTGGTGCCAGAAAGGTTGGGGACTGCTGCTGTAGAGGTTGTCAGTTGAATGGATCTAGTTGATTTCACTACAAATATACCCAAGTGGGAGTTAGAAAAAATGGGGAGTTGTTATTATAGATTATTTGTGGAGAGGGAAGAGATGAAGTACTATGTTGCTGTGGGGAGAATGATAAGAAAGTCTAAATAAACGGCTCTTGTGGAACTTTAATCATAGTGGTATATAAGAATTTTAAAAAATTATTATTCATGTGAACTATTTTATACCAACCAACATGGACCTCATGTTCGATGTCACTGGCTATGAACTCACAGGAAAGAAGGCCCTGTACTGATAAGATATCTTTGATGCGACACAGCAAGATATTTTTGTTTATCCAGGGCTTTCTTTGATCCTTCATATCCGCTGAGTTTCATAAAGCTTTAGTTCTCTAGTACTGTTCTAGAATTGTGCTTTTTCTTTATTAAAAGACTCCAGGCTATTTACATACTTCCTAGAGATGTAGCAGAAATGACCCACTTCTCAAAGTACTCTTTGGTTATTTCTCTGGGGTTCCTTCATAGTCTCTTAAGTACTAATTTCATATAATTATAGAAGCGCTTCCAAAAATTTTTAGATCCCAACATCCCTCTTCCTCAACCAATGAACTATAACGTCTCTTTAGAAAAATTCTATGAAATTTATCACAATGAGATAAATCTGAAGGGAAGCTGCCTTACCTCTCTTAGTCAAATGCATAGCTGATAATACCCACTCCCCAACAGAACACTGAAAACTACCACTTCTCTCACTCCTTGTTAAAGGGTCTCCTGAACTCAGGGTGTGATGCAACTAATCTTACTCCTTTGACTCGTTCAGAATAATCCGCACTTACCAGGTAGGTACACATAAGGGTTTTGAAATACCAGTATAATATAGTTCTTAATTCGTAGATTAATGAAAAGTGATCCTCTGAAGAATGCTGTGAAAAATTTCATGGTGTTGCAATTCCACTATGGAGAGAGGAGGCCAGCCTCCTCTGCCTCCTCTTTTTTGAATTTAATTCCTAACACCGCCTCCATTCCCCACTTCTGGATTGGGCATGTGAAAAGCTGCCTTCCTTTCCTCTTTATTCTATCTGTACCTTTGTGGTAGTAGTGGGACAAATATCAGGAAAGTAGCTACACACTGCTTCTCAGCGTGATGATGGCAAAATTGGTTGACTACCTAGGAGAAGCTCAGGTTGTGCCAATAAACCATACCTATTCCGACTGGTCTGTGGAAATCTGAGCACACCACACCATCTCAGAAGTATATTTAATTATTAATTCCCACAATGCCCTTTGGAAAGTCTAGTCTACAATATGCCCAAGATATAGATAGGTCTCTAATTTTTAAAAAATGATAGTGCTTGCAACCCACTGTCCAATATTGCTTAGTACAACCCTACTTAGTCTGGTCTCTTGAGAAATGGCCTGAAACTTCTGGGCCATAAATCTAAGCAAAAGACCCAGATGCTTTTACAAGGTTTGCTGCAACACTGCCTTTAGGACCAAGTTCACTTTCCAATGCCCCTCTTTTGCAACTGTTTTTTGGCATTAAACTATGGTTCTCCAGGCACATGCAGTGTTCCAGTAAGTGTGTGCGCTTCTTACACTGGTTACAAAAATGGGCCCTTGCCGCTGAGAGAAGCCTTGTAAGCTTGCATAGGAACGCGTCTTTCCCACCCCCTCAACAAAACAAAACAAAACAAAACCCAAAACCCAGGAGGTCCTCAAGCACCAGCTTTTTCCATGAGATGCTAATGTTTCAACCTGACTCCACAACTCCTTCTACACTGACCACTAAGACTTTAGCTCTTCTACCCAATTCTTACTTTTTTGCCAATTCTTAGCAAGTACTCTCAGCCTTTTCTGTTCCCACTGAATCTAACCTTAATAAGAGGAAGACTCTGGAAGGCCCTGCTACTTGCAGTGCTGACAGAGCTTTAGCTGTATTTGTCTTTCAACAACATTTGATCTTTATTCAGTTCTCTGTACAACTCCCATGGGTCATTTCTCTACAACCTTAAAACTTTTTTCAAATTTCAGAAAACTAGAAGTCTTTTATCTAATTTTGCTGGACAGTGAAGATATTGGTATGCATTCTTTAAAATTCTAAGGTCCTTTTTTATGATAGGGAGTGAGAACAAGCATAATTTCATGTATTTACTGGCCATTATATTTTTCTTTAAATGATTTAGTTACAGATTTTACCTATATTTCTATAGAGCTGTCATATTTCTTATTCAGAATGAGTATAAAAATTGTTGTCAACAGTGCAGAAAAACTAGAACAGACAGTACTGATTATTAGAGTAAAGCTGTCACAGGCACTTTGTAAAGCAATTTGGTCATACCTACTAAGCTTAAAATGTATACTATGAGCCAGCAATTCCCTTCTTGGAATCCATTTGAAGGAAGAATCTCCCTCATGTTCTTAA
Source organism: Eidolon dupreanum (assembly GCA_028627145.1). NCBI lineage: Eukaryota > Metazoa > Chordata > Mammalia > Chiroptera > Pteropodidae > Eidolon > Eidolon dupreanum. The sequence goes on from CM053515.1 coordinate 31,146,585, forward strand.
TGAGATATGTAAAGGATATTCATTGCAGTAGTCTTTGGATATCAAAAATTTAGAAATTAATTAGTTGTCCTTAATTGCAAGGTACAGCTAAATAAATTATTTGCTCCACATATAAAGACAAAGAATTAATATCCAGAATATATAAAGCAAAAGAAATTTATGACTACATTACTCTTATAAAAAAAAAAATCATAAAGCCACACAGAAAACTAAATCTCTTTAATCATCACGCCAAATCCCAGGTCCCTCCTAGAAGGGAATCACTGTTATCGGTTCCCTGTGTGCCATGTCCAAGGACTTTTCCCCACTTTTCTACTTTTTTAAAATCTCTTTTCTTTTGATGTCTAGAATTTTTATATACACTTGATACGAATGCAATTTATGACACATATACTGCAAACACCTTATCCAGTTGGTTATTGAATCTTCTTTATTATAATAAAGTTTCTAATTTTGACATCAGATTTATGGGTCTTTTTCTTTATATCTTTTGAGCATTATCTAATAAGGTTTATGCTATCCCAAGTCATAAACATAGCCATATGTTTTCTATTACTTTATAGTTTAGATTTGATATAAAGTCTTTATCACACATAGAATTTATTATTGCGAATAGCTTGTAGTAAGAATATAACCTTATTGCTTCCCTAATCGACAACCAGTTTCCTCAAAACTATTTATTAATACTTTATATTTCCTACACTGATTTGAAATGACAACTTTATAATACAATATATTCTTAAATGCGCCTAGGATATTTCTGATATTTTATCCTCTTGTCCTAATCTACTGAATTCATAGAAACCAAATCAAGATTGAAAAAGAAGCAGCAAAGCATTAGTTAGAATTCAAAACCTATTCATGTAGAAAACAATTTTATATTTTTTTCTAGAACAATTCTGTATCATTCATAGTGGTTCCACTTTCCTTATTGAAAATGAATACAATAATTTTAATTATGGTTTACTTCTTGAGATTAGTCACTTGTACAAATGATACATATTGAACTTGACCATGAGAGGCAAATGGAGCCAATGAAACTGGAGCACATTATTAAAGGGAGCAGTAGAATAAGGGAGACCAGTCAATAAGAGGTGGTTGTTTCTACTCTACAAATGAGAAAGCTGAGGCACACAAAAGTTATGGAATTTCCCCAAAGTCATCCAACAAGAAAGTGACAGAGCATAAATTTAAACACAAGCAGTTAGTCCAGATCCCATGTACTTAACCACTACCTAAAGTGACCTCCAATCGGAACAAGATTAAATAGTC
>CM053515.1:31148356-31225199 GCA_028627145.1 Eidolon dupreanum
AGGGAGACCAGTCAATAAGAGGTGGTTGTTTCTACTCTACAAATGAGAAAGCTGAGGCACACAAAAGTTATGGAATTTCCCCAAAGTCATCCAACAAGAAAGTGACAGAGCATAAATTTAAACACAAGCAGTTAGTCCAGATCCCATGTACTTAACCACTACCTAAAGTGACCTCCAATCGGAACAAGATTAAATAGTCGTTGAGTCCAGAATAGTGCTTGAAGTGTCCCTGTAGTTTTTACTCCAAGCAAGGCTGTTTACCTACACTTCCCTACTTAGCCCCACAAGAACAAGCAAGTAATTTCTGTATGACTACAATTTCGAATGTCATAGAACTTTTTTTGCCGTGCAGTTAAATATAACCAGACAAAGATCTTAAGAAAAACTGTTTTAGAAATATAACATAATATTCTTTTCTCATAAATGCATGATTATGTACCACAAATTATTCTAAGATCTAGATAATATAATAACATAATAAAAATTATTCTATTTCCAATATCAAGTAGATTCTCTACTTACAGTGTTGGTGCAATTACAGAGTAATATTTTATTTGAGATATAATTGACACATAGAATTATATTAGTTTCAGGTATATGACATAATGATTCAATATTTGTATATATTGCAAAATGATCACCACAATAAGTGTAGTTAACATCCATCACTACAGAAAGCTACAAATATTTTTCTTGTAATGAGAACTTTTATGATCCACTCTCTTAAATATACAATTTTCAAATATACAATACAGTATTATTAACTATAGTCTCTATGCTGTACATTACATCGCCTGACGATTTATTTTATAACTGGAGGTTTGTACCTTTTGACCGCCTTCACCCATTCTACCCAACCCCACTTCCCCACCTCTGGCAACTATCAATCTATTCTCTGTATCTATGAGTTTGACTTTTTTTTTTTTTTAAGATTCCACATGTAAGGGAGATCATATGGTATTTGTTTTCCTTTGTCTGACTTATTTCACTTAGCATAATGCTTTCAAGTTCCACTCATTATGTTCTAAATGGCAAAATTTCACTTTTTTATGGATGAATAATATTCTATTCTTTGTATATACATATACAGACATATGTATGTGTATACACACACACACGCACACACACACACACAATTTTGTTTATCCATTCTTCCATAGATGGGCACTTAGGTTGCTTCTATGTCTTGGCTATTGTAAATAATGCTGCAATGAACATGGAGGTACATATATCTTCTCAAATCAATGTTCTCATTTCCTATGGATAAAAGCCCAGAAGTGGAATTCTATTTTAATTTTTTGAGGAGCCTCCATACTATTTCCCATAGTGGCTGTACCAGTTTACATTCCAGCCAAAGGAGCACAAGTGTTCCCTTTTCTTCACATGCTCACCAGCACTTGTTATTTTTGCCTTTTTGATAATAGCCATTCTAACATTTGTGAGGTGATAATCTCGTTAAGAAATGGTTTTGATTTGCATTTCCCTGATGATTAGTGATGCTGAACATCTTTTCATGTACCTGTTGGCCATTTGTATATTTTCTTTGGAAAAATATCTATTCAGATCCCATGCCCAGTTTTTAATTGAATTTTCTTCTATTGACTTGCATGAGTTCTTTATATATTTTTGGATATTAACCCCTTATGAGATATATGATTTACAAATATTTTCTCCCATTCAGTAGGTTACCTTTTTATTTTGTTGATAGTTTCCTTTGTGAAGAAGCTTTTTAGTTTGATGTAGTCCTACTTGTTTATTTTTGCTTTCATTGCCTTTGGTTTTGGTGTCAGATCCAAAACTCATCACCAAGGCTGATGTCAAAGATCTTACTGTGTATGTTTTCTTCTAGGAGTTTTACAGTTTCAGGTCTTATGTTCGAGTTTTTAATCCATTTGAGCTGATCTTTTTGTATAGTGTAGCATAGTGGTCCAATTTTATTCTTTTAAATGTGGCTGTCCACTTTTTCCTGCATCATTTATTGAAGAGACTATCCTTTCCACATTGTAATTTTATAAATTAATTATAAATTTTATAAATTAATTAACCACGTATATGAGGGTTTATTTCTGGGCTCTCTATTCTGTTTCTGGATCTATATGTCCATTGCATTAAACAGACTGTTGCATTCTTGAATCACATTTAGCACTGAAATGTTCTCAAGGTTCCAGAACAGCTATAGTAAAGAACAACTGCCTTAGTATATACAGTTAGATTCTATGTGATCTGATAGCGAAAAACGATATAAATCTCATTCAACTGTAAACTCCTAAAGGACAAAGAATGCAGCTGAAAAAAATTCAAAAGAAATATAGTTTTAGTATCAGGTTGTCTGCCATAATCTTTGTTTTAACCTCTGTTTATTATAGAGAGAATTATGGAAATATTTAAAATATCATCAATATAATTAGGTTCAATTTGATCTGGAAGCAGTAAATGATTTTCACAGTATTAAGAAACAATTTTAATACAACAAATAAATTCCTTGATTTGCAAAAACCAAAATTAGCTTACACTCTCTAACCTCAGTAGCCAGTGTTGACTCTAATGAAGGAATCGGAAGGATCAAATGGTTAATTGCTTTATGTTCAGTCTTTGAAGACCATAGTGATCTGAATGTAAAGAGTCATCAGAATTGTCTCTTCAACACAAGAGAAAATTGTAAAATAGGCAATAAAGTCAAATAATTTAAAAACATAAAGGAAACTGAAATATTTTGAGCAGTGGGAACAACCAATACATTTTCAGCCATGCCAATGACACTTAATATGTAAATTCTGTTGGTTTCCATGAAAAAGATAAATACGAATGCTACCTTTTTATTAATGGAATGCTCAAAAGCTCGAATGACCTACTTAAGATCATGTAATGAGTCAGAAATAGAAATAGACACTCTCTCCTCAGCACTATTTCTTAAATGAAGAAACAAAAACATCATCTAGAGCCAATTAAAATTGGAATCCTATAAATATGAAAGAAATTACCAAGGAGTGTGATCTTAAAAAAGAAAAAATAGACTTTATAATATATATATACTATACACACACTATATATGTATACACTGTGTACTGTCTTTTGGTATTTTAACTTGAAGGAATATGGCCTTAATTCAGGTTGGAAAGTTTTTCTGAAAGCAGCAGCAACAGTTTTCCTCCTGGGCAAGTAAATATGCCAGAAAGCCACCATTCATCTCAGTCACTCTTTTCCACAATAAATGGACATGAAAGAACTAAATGAACATTAAAACAAATCTTTCCATATTCAGCAAATCTCTCCAGGGTTTTACAGATGGATTGCAATAAAGCACTGCCCAGGTTCATTTCATGAATTAACATAAAACAATTAAATAGCAAAAACTCCAGCAAGCTAACAGGCCAGTATGAACAGATCTGTACAAATTGAAGGGGAAATATTTGATAGTGGAGATAGGAATTAACCACAGAGTAAATTACTCCTGAGTCGTAGAGGAGAATCTTTCAGGTGAGTCCATCCTGCTCCAGAAGCACAGATGGAAGCAAACATTGATCCTAGCAGACAGCAACATTCATAATTGCAGCACAGCACAATATGAGCAAGAACAAATGGAAACATAAATAAGTAGAACTGCAGAAATAAACTTGATAAAGATTCTGTGCTCAAACACTGAACTTTGAGGAATTACTGGTATCAGGAAGAGAAATTCTTCCTTATGAGTGACCAATTGTGGCAAACAAAATTAGGGTGCATCTTAGCTCACGGCACTACCTCATCTGTGTCATTCCGCTACTCTTCTGGCCATCTCTGATGGATATAGAGGTAGAGAAACTAGAAAATAAAATTAATTGAGATAATGCCTTTCTCCTGAGAATCTGGAGTTTTAACAGAAAGACATGAGGCCTCATGGGGACATGGGTTGAGTCACGACAAGGGCAGCACTCTATAAGAAGCTCTCTGAATGTCATTTATGGAGGTCTCAGACCTGCCTCTCATCCTTGCCTCCCAGAAGCATGATTGTTTAGTTTTTTTCGGATTGTGTCTAGCTCTGTCTAATAACTTCATTTTCTGTTTTAGTTACTGAGAGTCAAACATGAACCCTGCTTAATATATCTGTCCAGTCTAAAATGTCACAGAGTGATTTGAAATGTGAGTGTGAGACATAGAAAAGGACTGAGCAAATGGCAATAAACATAATGCTCCCAAACATACATTAGATTTATCCACTCCTAATTAGGAGATAGTCAGTAATGGACCAACAGACGTATAGAAGATATATCTATATACATTTTTTTTGTATTTACACTTAACAATTTACATATTTTGCATATGTTATTCCACAGTGTGTTCCTAGTTCTTCTCCTTCAGTGCCTAGAGAGTCCAGACCTTACAAAATAATGCTGAAACAAGACTTATAGCTATCTGGAGTTTCTATAGTCATACATATACATTATATATATTATGTATAATAAATCAGGTAAGCTTTAATAATAAATATCATGGTGGAAAAACAGTGAAATGAGTTGCTCCTTTATTTTGAAACAATTTGGCCAGATGATGCTTATCTTTATGACAAAAGATATGGGGAATCCAAGAAGGCAATGATTTAGTTGACATATATCTGAAAGGTAGCTTTCTTGGATGTGTGTGCCAATTCAATGTATGCTAGCAAAATACAGTTTATTGGATGACCAAGTTTTGAAAGTAAGTTACAGGGATATAAACCATCCTCTGCATCCTCTGCAACTGTGTGTTCCCATAGTGTCTATGGGAAAGCTGACTGTTTTATTGCATTGCACAGGATAAAAGTATAATCAGATTCTTGAAATCCATTGAAAAAAATAGTATCATCAGCACTATTAAAGTGGAACTCATCAAAATTCACATTTATGAAACTTCTGGGTTTATTCTTTTATTGGATCCTTCTTATATTTGTTTTCAAGTGACCTTTTCAATATGATTGCGGGTAAACTACAGAGCCTTGCTACCTCTTGGTGGTTTATATTTTGTAACCTAATTAAAAGTAATTACCATGAGCCCACATTTCATTTAATACATGTTCTGAATTATTGACATTGCTGAACTTCACTTATTATTCATTTGATAGAACTTAACTATGTTTTATTATGATAAAGCTTTAATACATAATGATTCTTAATATCCTTGATAAGACTAGAAAAGATCTATAACTGTTTAATTTTACCAAAATGGAGATATATTTGTTTACTGCTTATTTTACTTCTTGCAAAAATGAGAACTAAAAAAAGGTTTTTACTTTGCTAATTATTAAATGAAAGTAATAGTATTTTATTTTTAAAAACCTATATAATACTATAGAACAACTTCACCAAGCTGTATTTCTAAAAGTCCAAATGATATAATACTCTATGAAATGTGGGATATAAGTATATTGTTTAGTTTATGAATGCATCAATGGAAATGCATTTAATAACAGGCATAGCTATTAATGGAGAAAATTAAAAATAAAGCCCCACCCATTTATTTATTCTGAGATTTTAAAGTAAAAAAAAAAAAAGCAGAAACACAGATGGGGCACTAATGTGCACTCCATATCCAACAATGATATGGTTAAAATTCAAGACACCTTAACAAATTGGAAATTTAATAATTTACATGATAATAACTTACTGAGATTTTCAAAGGAGTTTCACATATAAACTTGTGATTTGATAATAACAAATAAACCATGAATTACAGAAAGTAGTATGACCAGCAAGTAGAATGAGGAATTTGAAGTTTAAATTGTTTATGTTCTTATTCAACACTGTTCACAGCTGGGATTCATATCTTGATTTTCTGATTCTAAATTCTGGGGTTTTCCCCCAGTGCACAACAGAACATGTACTGTTGCCACTCCTCAAACCATTTTTTTGAACTATACTTTTGAAATTTCCATCAGAATCCATTTATGAGCCATGAAAGAAAACTAACTCATGATAACATACCAAAGGTCTCTGAGATTTTTCTGAAAAGTAACTATTTTTCATTTCTAAAGACCTTTGAGATTATAGAAATGGGTAAATTATTGATAACAGAAAAATTCTAGAGAAAGATAGCTCATGCTTTTAATTTAGTCACTTAGTTATTAATTTAATGAATATTTATTGTTTTGCTTACTCTGTACAAAACACTGCATATAGTGGTGATAATTAGTCATGAGCAGACAAAAATTATCTGAGTTTATGAGTACAATGGCAGATAGGAACAAAAATAAGCAATTAAAATAAAATGTGATAAGTAATCTGAAAAACATAATGTTGTTTTTAGATGATAATATTGGAAGTGTTTTCAAACTATAGAAATAATAACTGTGCTATCATCCCAGCCATATAAAGTGCAACAAGAGGTTGGAGTGTCTAAGCACAAAGATTTTGATGTTACACTTCTTGAACTTCAATTTCTTGATTCTTAGCTGGATGACTTTGGAGTTTGAAGTTGATTAATTTTATAAAAACTCAGGATCTTTTCATAAAAATTGGGATATCCCAAAAATAACCAGGGAAGAAGGCATTGAGAGGAGATCAATACATTCAGAAAGTACCACAAAATTCTCTCTGTTGGAAGTCAGGAAGAATAGAGAGTATGGGCTTGCCGGGTTCTCCAGCTACCCTAGAGTGTCACTGCTTAGCCAATGACAGGTGGGAGTAGAAGGTCTGTCCTCTCTCACAGAAAGATGATGTAAAGTGTTACAGAGGAATGAGAAAAAGAAAAATGAATAGGGATCCCCTCCCCCAGCACACTTGGTTGGATGTTTTGGAACTTGGGTAACTGCTGAACTCTAAAGGATGTAAGCAATTTGAGGAGAAAGTGGAATTTAGGGAATTTTGCTGCATTTAATTAATTGTATCTTTGTTAATATTCATTTTTGGGAAATCTAAAAGTTGGGTCTTATGTTTAATTGCATTTGTTGGCTGAACTATGTTTATACTGTGTAGAAACTAAACCACTTTGGACCCAAGATTTATTTGGCATACATGGGTTGGTTACACACAGGTTGCATGGACGGTTGTCATAAAATGCTTAACATAGTATTTCACACAAACTAAGCAGTCAAAAACAAATGTTATTGTCACTAATCACAATGTACAGTTTAGATATTCCTGTTTTTACTATTTATATCTTATCTAAATCTAATTTAATTTGAGGAAACCTATAAAAGATGCACAGAGAAGACTAAAATCCAATAATGTTGAATATATTTAAGAGAAACAGCAGACAGAAGTGTCTGCACAAATACTAAACAAAGCTATGAGAGGTAAATGTAAAACAAAGCTCTTTTCTTTCTATGGCTAAGACAAAGAGAAAATTCAGTGTATTTTGTGGGTCCAATTGTCTAGTAAAGCCAAATAAATTTTTAGGAGGATGAATTTTAAACATATTTACCTGGTTTTGAATGCTGAAATAAATTAGTCACAAGGATCTTTACATTAGCAGGACTGGACAACATGGTACATGGTATCTTTGACAAAAGTTTTAATGCAGAGATGTGTCACATACAGCTATTTATTATCTCTCCTTTTGAAAGCCGAGAGTGTAATAGGTTTCTGCAAAAGCAATCTTATTGAACTGTAACTTTCTGGTGATTTACCTTATTACTGAGATATAGCTTGGGAACAATTTGGCTAATGAGCCCAAACCAGACTTACTGAAACAGTGTCTCCAGGGGTGAGGCCCAGGATTATGTATTTTGAAATTTCCCGAATGACTCTAACTATCAAACAGTATCAGTGAGCCTGCTGGTTGCTCCCCCCAGATTCAACCGCTTCCTTGCCCTTACAAGAATAAAAATCTTGATTTCTACTGCTTCCTGGCTTCCCAGAATAAGAATTAAATTTTCCAGCCTCCCGTTCTGTTGGGTGTCTCTATGTGACTACCTTTTATGCAATAGACTATAATAGCAACTGAATCCTTCTGGACTTGTCCTTCAAGTAGAGGCCATGCCACTTCTTTATTCTTTATGCTGATGAATATAAAGCCTGGAATTCTCTCATTTACCATAGGGATGGGAACCACAAGCAGGGAGAGCAGAGAGAAATAAATTGCAGAGGATGGTCTGTGGATGATCTCATGGAGACAAGTGATTATACCAGCCCTGGACTGTCTTCCTGACTATTACTGTGTGAGAGAAATAAGCTTCCATCATGTTTAAGCCACTATTATTTGGCTAGTTACTCATTAATATAGACAGCTCTCAGAGCCATTTTATAAAACAATAATATAAACTAAAAATAGAATCCTTGATTTTGCCCTAATAGTTTATATGCAAATTTAAAAATGTATCAGTCTTAATTTTTAAGGACCCTCCTGGAATGTGAAAGTATGTTCACATTATCCACATAAAGAGGATTCTTCTCTTCTGGGCTGCCCTAGCAGGTAGTAGCCATTTTGTTTGAAATCTACACCTAAGGCTTCTTCGGGGAAAACAAATGTTTGGACTCGTCCCTGACTTGGTCTTTTAAATACAGGAATATATCCTATCAGAAGGTTTGTACTGTCCTTTGGAACTCTTGTAGTATATTTTTAGGAAGGTTGTGAAAGTGTATTAAAAGGTTGAGATCAAGGTCCAGATGAGGTGGTCTGACCCCAGATTGTTATTATTTCTATTGAACCAAGTTGTGTCAGAGCCAAAATTACAATAAATGTCAAGAGAAATTTCAAATTATATTTAAGTAGTTTACTGTTCCATAAAGAGATTAAAATTTAAAAGTAGTGTCCCTCGCCCCTCTTCTAGAATAAGCGTATAAAGGGAAACTTGGAAAATCATGCCTCACCAGTCTAGGAGACTTGACTATTTTCCACAGAATATCAGGAAAACAAATGTATTTAATGTTACCTCAAAACATGGTCATTCCATTTCCAAGAGTTAATTTATATTTAGTTACATGTGGAGGGGGAAAATTGGGGTTATTTTTCAAAATTCTTTAAGTGCCGAGAAATCTAATATGCTTGCTACTTTCTAGTACTTCTCTGGAGCAAGACATCCCATTTAGAAATTAAATATTGTTGAATGTCACCATTGTCAATTATTTTAGGTATAAATGAGGGGGCCCAAATAGCAATGACAAACAAGGGGTTTAAGGTAGATGACTTTAAAGATGTTCCCTTCTAGTTTCTAGAATTCATCTGAATGTATAAATTCTGATAGGTTTCTTCTAAACTCAAAACAAACAAAAGTAGTCTCATGACATCACACCAGTTATCGCCAGGTGGAATCTTGCCCTGGGAAGAATGTGAGTTGTTGAGCTTCCAGGACAGTCTTCACAAAAGTAGGAAGTGAACATGTACCCAGAAAGCTGTGCAGTTCCTACAGAAGGCGAGAAGTGGGCCTCTCCAGCTTGGAGGAGGCCCGGCATACAGCACACAGCACAGTGCTAAGGAAAACGTTCGCTTTCACAGTGAAAGCAAGTTAGTTTTCAAGCTTCATGGCAGTGCTTACTTAATACTGTCTTCAGTCAGATGCCATCTAATCTAGAAACCTGAAAAATTCTATGAGTTGCTTTTTTTTGTGAATTTACCTGGATATAAGCTCATCACAGACATCAAAGATGTGTATGTGGTTTAGTTAACACATCTGAGGAAAGCGTCGTCAATAACCCACTCAAGAGTCTTTCCCTTTTCTTTTACGCTAAACATCTAACTTTTTGATTTGCCCAAAGCCTTATTTAATGATTTTGGTTTAATATTTTTGGCAGTCTGAGGCTGCTTTTTGGAAATCAGAAGCTAAAGAATCAATATTCAGAATGGCTATTAAATACTTAAACAGCTAACAAATCGGGAAGGGGTAGGAGGTGAAATGGAAAAAAAAGTCCTGTCGTAGGGAATCTGTCACGTACATCCCCTACATCCAGAACACGGACAGAATAAGAAATAGATTTGAAACTGACCCTTGAGTTTCAGAAAATGTGGAGACAAATTTAGTGTAACTTATTTACTATCTACTCAGGACAAGTCAAATGGTTTTCTGATTCGTTTGTAATTTGAAAAATCATTAAATATTATTTACCACTAATCCCACTGCGGAGAGTGTTTATTTTTCCCGGGAAAGATTGTCAATAACTTGGCATTGGCAGCTTGCGTAGTGCAAAAAAAGATTCTGCCAACAGAACTGTGGAGCTGAACCCAGGGCTACTGGGAACTACGGGGATTCATGGGAAAGATCCTGTGCTGTCTCCAACACTCAGGCTACAGAGCAGCTGCCTGGCCAATTACTTGATCCACTTCTGTAAAATTTGTTCATTATTTCTCAGATTCACTTTCCATCTTTATTTTCTTGAGGTATCCAGCTTCAGAATTTTTAGACTTGAAGCATAGTATTAACTATTTGTTGTGGCCTTTTGCAAAAAGAGTAGTTCAGCTGGTTTGACAAACTTAATTCCTTGGAGCAACTACAAGCACACAGAGTTACTTTATAATGCTGAGTCTGGAATGATCAGAAAAGAGAGCTAAGCCAGAAATTGTGTTATGTTAGTGAAGAGTGATACTTTAAGCATAATTAGACACAGTGCTTGGAGCCTTGACACAGGCTCCAGGCAAGTGATATTCTAGGCTGATGCTGCCTCTCCTTCATTATTCCTTGGGGAAAAGCATTTACTCTCTTTGGGTCTAAATCTCTTCATCTTGGAAGAGAAATTTGTTAGAATAACTATTTCCTAAAATTCTCCCATTGTAAAATTATACAAAATAAAAGTAGTTTATTAATGACTGAAAATGCTTGTGTGTTTAGCAAAGAGCTTGCTTTGAGACTTTGTCAATAAAACTGATCCTAAAACCACACAGTAAAAAGAGCACTTGGACGTCCTTGTGCTGTGGTGTGGATGGCCTTCGCTGCCTTCCCTAGGGGCTTGGGGCCTCACCTGGGCTCCCCCCACACTCTGATGTCCACATATTCTTGGACACAGGACCTTGGAAATTTCTTCCCCAAAAGAAATATTTTGGTAAATATGCTTGATCTTACAGGATCCTAGCAAATTTCAAGCTATTATAATAAACAATATCACATAAGATTTTTCATTAGGAAAGTAACATTTTCAAAAACTGTGAAAAATAGGAGTAGAAATTGAGAGCAGGTTTTTCATACTTTTATAACCCAGAGATCTTATTTGTTACATTTTATTGCTTATCCCTTCACAATGTTGTAGATGTGAAGAAATTTAGTTGAGATCATTTGGTGCATTGAAAATGCTGTGATACTGATTATTAAATGTCAGGTTTTCTTATTGCAAGAACAATATAACACATTGTATATGGTTTAGAATAGAGGGAAATACAAAGAAGGAAATATATCGAAAATCTTATTTAAGAAGATAATTGTCTAGAAGAGACTCATATTGTGACTTTTTTCAAAAGGTCGAACACATTCGACCCCTGGCATGCTGATTCCATGTATTGATTATGGGGGGATCAGCTAGCTGGGGGCCCACCAGTGAGGCTGCTCAGCTGCAAAGGCGCAGTGTCCATATGTCTGTAGGACAATAGTTCTGTTTAAGTATTCATTTAAAACAATCTCGTCTCCCATTCATACTCAGGCCCTATCTCTTCTTTTGCACAGCTACGTATTTGCAATCACGGCAGGTGTTAGGTATTCTGCTCCAAGACAATAAAAACACAGAACACTTAAAAAAATACCACGAATATTGAACATATTGGCATACTAACGTTTGTGTTTACATGCATGTATTTTACAAAGTACATATTATAATCCCTAGACTGACCAAAGATGAAGCATTGGAACTGATACCTCTAGAAGAGCTACAAGTTCAGCCCTACTAACTCTTTTGCAGTTTCAGGAAGACACTGTAAAGGCCGTTCTTTGACTGATAATATGTATCTCTCCAATAGTTATGTCAACACTTACGTCAGTACTTCAGACCCCACCTCCTTTTAGCACACCCATGACCACCCACACTGCCCATAGAAGGACTCATAGATCTCAGCATAGGGTAGTACTATGGCTAAGATTTATTACAGCTACATAGGCAGATCAGTAGGGGACAAAAACATGTCAAAGTCCGGAGGTTTCTTGTACTCTACCTAAAGGGGTGAGACATGCTCACTCTTTCCCAGCAGTGAAACACAGCTCATGTCTGCACTGAGGAAGCCTGTGTGAGACTCGCAGCCCAAGGTCTGTAACTGGGGGCTGGTCATGTAGGCACTCCCTGCCTAGCCATAGCTGCTAAATGCCTATACTCCTTGATTGAAAGCTGGTGTTTAGCATAAGTCACATTGTCCAGGCAGATAATATAGTAGTCTTATCAGCACTGAGAACATTCTAACAGCAACGTCAGCCGGATGCCGGCTCTGCTACTTACTGGCTGCGTTGCCTGATCTCTTAGATTGTTTTCTAACTTATTAATTGGGCAATGTAATAAGGAACAGGGTTGTGAGATCTCAACTCTCATGATGTACTTAGCACAAAGCCTGGCACATAGCATTCTATGCAAGCTATTATTATTATTGTTAAAATCATATTACTGGTATTTATAACAAATCAATGTTGCAGGACATTCAACATAAGCTTCATAGATATTGAGAAAATATGTAAGCTCCTTGGTAATGAAAATAGGCATTAGGTTGATTTATACAATTTTATATGTCTGTAGTAATATTTTTGGGAGGTGGTATTTTGTTTAATAAAGCTATCCCAACTGTTTAAAGGGTTAAAAACATTATAAGCGAGTGTTGAAAAAGTACAGCATAGGTTATTAATTTAAATAATCTTCAAGCTTTCAAGAGATTTCATTTGAATTTTAATGTGAAGTTTCATTCTTCTTATTACTGGGAAAAGAAAAGCAGAAGAAAAATGAGTTGAGAAGTACTACAAGGTCCGTATGCACCCTTGTCCTCACTGGCCTTATACCTGACGAAACATACCTTTTATTTAATGAGTGCTTAAATGTGTCAGGTACTGTTAGATGCTTTTTGGTTTTATTTCATTTGTGAATTAGGTATCATTACCCCAAATGTACAGATGAGAAAACTGTCTATGAGCCAGAGAATCTAAGATGCCCAAGGTAGCCCTAGGAAGTGCAGGTCTAGAAATTCGTACTCAGGAAGGCTGTACTCAGAGAGTGTTGTTCCATATCTCTGAGCCTGAAAGAACTTTCATGTCCAAAAGTCCACCCAAGCTAATCATTCTTTCATGTTGCCTTTACCTGATTCTAAATGTTCAAACTGCTGGATATAGAGGAAAGGAGACTCATATTAAACGAGGATTTAAGAGTCATTTAGAGAATTAATTATCATTCTGCTTTCTAATAGGTTTCCCTCAAATAATTTCATAGAGATGAGTTTTTTAAAATGCCCACGCTATAGCTAATCTCATATAAAGGTGTTATTTGAGGCAATCTATTAGAAAATAAATGTTTTCAACAAACAAAAGCAGTAAAAGACAATAATGTGTCTGGAAAACTAGAGAGGGCATTTTATCCAGACTTCTTTTTTCCATAGAGGTACATTCTTTGTATTGTTCTCTTCTGAAAACTTGCCTTGATGATATATTCAAGGTGTACAGCGCGCGCGCACACACACATACACACACACACACACACACACACACACTGAAAAAGAAAGAATGCAGGAAATCCCAAGTAGTGTGGCCCAAAGCCCTAGGGAACTTTCAGTAAGCCAGTGCATTCCTAATTTCTTGGTCTAAAAACGGGAAAAGGTACAGGATCTAAAACTTCTTGAGCTCAGTGCCTCCATTTTGAGGTTTCTTGTGTAATGTAGAGAACCGCCCCCATGCCCCACTCCCCCACTTTGAAACAGTGAAAAGAGAAAATCAGGATTCAGCATGTAGGGTGTGGAATAGCAGTAGAGAATCTGCCTCCCAAAAATTGAAAAAAAGGAGAATAAAACATGCATAAAATGGCAGCCTCATAACACTGCAACAATGCAGCTGGTCTATGACCCTAAAAAGCTGAAACAATTTCTGACTCAAGAGAATTATGACATCTTTTTGAAGCTCTGTTCTACCCACTGGAGCCCTATGGGCGTGAAGCCATGTAAAATGTTCCAGAAGTTACTTGTTTTAAATTGAAGCATCCTAGGAGGATCCAGGGGGACTTGGAATAATATTTAAAAGTAATTGTGTGCTATCAATGTCACGCCACAGACAAATTTTTGAGGAAAAATTTCTAACATGATTTGTTCTCCTTGGTGTTCACTTTGAATTTCTCCTTGGCCTGTCATCAAAAAGTAACTCTTTCTAACTAGTGACAAAATACAGGCCTCAAGCAGAAATTTAGATGAAGAAGAAGGATAATAGACAGCTAAAGATAATAGAGATACAGATATAGATATAGCTACTAGGTTCCTCATTTATAATTGAAGATAAAAGATGACTTTCCTGTAATTTTAATTTCTCTTTAGAGAAAAGTATCTAACTTTGGACTCCATAGAGCTGCTACAATCTCTTTTTATTTTAACCCACACCAATAGTGAGAACTGGACTTATCTACAATGTTAGGCAGCCAGTCTTTGCCAGAGGCATATAGGAAAACAGAGAACTAAACCAGACACATAGGAAAACAGAGAACTAAACCAGAGAAACCTTCAAATAAGGGCCAGGAGATGGACAATTTAATAAGCTTAACAACTTCTTTCTATCATGAAACGATTTACTGTTCCTTGGGGGCCAGTCAGGATGACTAGTTTTGGAGTATTCTGGATCTGTTATCCTGACATAATCACTAACAGTATCCTCTATCATTCTCAAAAGTTCCCCATTTCAGATGCAGGGTCTTAACTATAGAGTTACTTTAGAAATTACTGTATTATGTATAATATATATGTGTATATATATATATGTGTATGTGTATGTATATGTGTGTGTATGTGTGTATGTGTGTGTGTGTGTGTGTGTGTGTGTATTATCCAGAGAGGAATATGAATGTATAGACTCAATATTCCCAACAGCAAACCTCTAAAAACAAATTCAAAACCAGGTGGTATCTGCCTTATGGTAGAAGCTCTGGTCAGTTAATGGCATTTTAACTTCCTTCAGTAAGAACTGACTCTGTTAAAGTCTGTCAAGAGATTCAGGTTCAATATTACTATTTATTTGTATTATGAGTTTTGTTAGCCTAGTTCCTTCCGGATTCAGGTAGCTGTGGACAACAAAAAGTAAGTTATACTGTTCAGAAACTTTCATAGGGTACCATTCATAAAGTTTATTTATTGCCCATCAGTGCTTCTTAGGCCAATCTCATAAGGCCAATATCACTGACTTGTCAATGTGTTAGGTTTAGAGGAAACAAATATGATTAGTTTTATTTCTTCTGTTTTCTCTTTTGAAGTTGGAGTCAACATACCAGGATTTATTGTTTTAAATATTATTATTGTAATTCTTGTTACTATGTGTTACTTTCTTGAGCTTTGAAGAAAAATAAGAATTAGAGAATATAAGAAAAAAAGAACAGCAGCCTCCTTACAGCACAAGAATAAAAGTAGCTGACATTTGTTGAAGGTTATTAAGTACCAGGAACTTAGGCTAAGCTGTTTACGCATTAAAATTCATCCTCAGAATCCTATAAGGTAAGCAATACAAGTTCGCACATTTTACAGATGGGTAAGCTGTAGGACAGAGTTCAAATCACTTGTCCAAGTTCAAGTTATGGAGCTACTACGTGTCATAGTCAGAGTTTCATCCCAGATTTGAATCTAAAGCCTGCATTATAACAGCTGTATACATTGCCTATCTAGACTGTGACCACATAGTTAACTCAGCAAACATGTGGACATGGAACAAGCACCAGTGTTCGTCAGTCACCACTCCATGACCAAGCCTGAGGTAAGGACCATGAGACATACACAAGGAGTTTCACTCCCACTGCTGCCCTCCTGGACATTTTGTGTGTGTGGAGAGCAGTGTTCACAAACAGCTGCATGTTGAAATCACCCGGGGAGTTAAAAATAGATAATGCAGGGTGGGAGGTGGGGGCAGGGGATGTCTTCACCTCCAGAGATTCTGAGCTGGGTCACATCCTGGGCACAAGGATTTTTGAAAACTCTCCAGGTGATTCTAATGCGAAGCCACCGAGGCAACCAACAATGTAGAGCAAGTATTAACCCAGGTAGAAAAGTCTTTCCAAATATTCTTCTGAACAATCTAGCTGATGAAATAGGTTTGAGAGCTGTGTGACCAGGGCAGGCTGGAGTTGTCAGAGAGAGCTGTGTGAGAACTTAAAGTTGATCTTGAAGTCTGGATGAGATTTGAGTAGGTGGAAGAGAAGGCACAAAACAGAAAAAAGAGTGAAGGCAGGAACTAACTTGTTTCTAGGCGGGAGCAGACAAAGTGTATGATCTTCCCCCAGAGCACGGCAGCTCCCAGGACTTAGGCTCCAGCAAACACTGCGGCCCCAGCTGGCTCACAGCTGCTTCTGGTAATCAGACAAGATTATCTGCTGCCAAAAGGACCTCTTTTCTAATGAGTAGTTGAGCTCAGAGGCTCAGTACCCCTGTAAGCTCTGCATTTGGGATTCACTTCTAAATGGCATCTCAACTCCAAGAGAACCCTGAGATGTACTTAATACCCACCCATCCCCCATATCATCCACATCATACCTTCTAGGAAAAATTGATAGAGATTTGTATTCAGAACACCAGGACAGGTTTCTCAGAAGCATCATGCCTAGTATGTTCCAATTACTTCTCATCCCCTGTTCTAAGCATCCCTATGTTCCCTTAGCAGTTCTAACACTTGGTCGAAAACCAGGGCTGAGACCCAAAAGTCATTTCCAAGCAGTTCTACACTCGGTATCATACAACAGGTCAGTCCCTGGTTTTTCAACCATAAACCATAAATTAAAACTTTATTCCCTGAAACATGTCACAAAGGGAAATGAATCAGTGCATACAGTATTTCTAAAGGGCAGGTCATAAAAACCACTGCAAAGAGTTTAAACAAAAGGATTAGGTCCATAACCTACTTACTAAATAATAAATTCTCCCACTTACCACCATTTCCCATGTTACTAAATTCACACGAATATAAGCATCTTCTGATAATGAACACACTATCACCCACAGAGGCTTATTGATAATAACATAAAACATAAAGGAAAGAACATTGAAAGAATCCCGAGTGCTATTTGTGGTTCTGCCACAAACTGCTTGTAATAATTACCATGAACATGTCACTCTAACTTCTCTGGACCCTACGTTCCACATCTATAATGTGTGAGGAGGAGATAAAAACCTCTAGGGTTACTTCCAGCTCTAACCTGTCTGGATTCCTGGATCTAGATGGCCTAATCCCCTGAACATCCATGAGGACCACCTTGGAACACAAAACGATTATAAGGACTACAGGAAGTCATTAGGTAAGTGGTGTTGCTGGGCTGAGTGTACTTATTCTATTAATTTAAGGCTTGTTTCTCAATATATCTCTATTTTAATTTCACATTAGTTTTAGGCTCAACCTGGCAAAATATAATGAGAAAGCCATGTCCTTGGTAGCTAAACTCCAATGATGGCTCCCTAATGAACCACACCTCCAACTATTCACATCCTTATACTGCCCCCCGGCCCCTCCCTATTTAACCCACAGAATGCAACCGAAGTGAAGCTGAAGGACTTCCAAGACCAGGGCAAAGAAGCCTTGCACCTTATCCTTGAAACACTTGCTTTAGGGGAAGCTAGTCATCATGTGTAGAAGCCTGACCATCCTGAGATCACCATGCTACAAGTAAGCTCAAGCTAATCATTCAGAGAGGCTGTTAAACCAATTCAGAAAAATTGTAGAATATAACAATGAACTACCTGAAAGAGAAATAAAGAAAACAATCCCATTTACAATAGCATCAAAAACAATAAAAGACTTAAGAATAAATTTAACCAAGGAGGTGAAAGATATACACTGAAAACTATAAAACATAAATGAGAGAAAATGAAGAAGACACAAATAAATGGAAAGATATGCAGACTGGCTACATGAAATTTACAGTAAGTAGTATGTGTGCTACACATCCTGTATATCATTAAGCTTTATAATAAACATATACAGATATGCATACATATATATGTATGTACATTTTTTTCCAGAGAGCTGGTAGTTAAACATTGACCAGCTCACCACTAGATGTATTAACATAAAAAAAATGCACTGGCATAAACCAAAGGCCAAAGAACACCATGTAAATAAAGATGTTTTTCAGGAGAAAAACGAGTAGAATTTAGTCATCACATCATTTTAACAGAAATGCTAAAGCCAAACACTTTTCAGTCATAACAGTAGTACCATGTTGGGGCTGAAAATAGAAAGATAATATCATCCATGACATTAATGTTATTAAATATTTTGTTTCATTAATTTATTTTTATGTCTCAAATATTAACATTTGCTTTGAATTTTGTAATGCATAAGAACTATAAGCATTCATTCATTTTCCAATCAATGGATGGATATAGTCAATATATGCCAGGTATCAATCTAGATATTGGGATATATTGGTGAACAAAATAAAAGAGTTTATTCCTATTTTGTTCATGTTTAAATACTAGTCTAATTAAAAATATAGTCCAATACTAGTATTGGTAAATTTTTCTTTAGAAAAAGTCTAGTCTGTTGTTCAAATTTGAAAAAAAAAATCAACTTAAAATCTTCTTCACAAGTAGAACAAATGGCCTGTTCACTGCTGAGAGAGCTGAATGGTGACACAGCATAAAACTCAGTCGAGTCATGGCTAAGTAGGGTGGGGCCTGTCTTCTGTTACTATTTTGTTTGTGTATTTGTGTGTGTGTGTGTGTGTGTGTGTGTGTGTGTGTAAATCATCAAAAATAGACCACATTCAATACTTATCATTTCTAAAGAATAATTTAATTGTTGATTAAGCTCTTATACCTGAAGAATTTCCCCCTTTAAAAGAAGGGGCTTTTAACAGGGCAATTTAAAGTATATAGGAATATTAGTCAAGGTTCTCCAGAGAAACAGACCAACAGGATGTGGATGCATGGGTGGCTGGCTGTCTGACTAGATAGATGGATGGATTGATCTATGTTAAGAAACTGGCTCATGAGATTGTGAAGCTACAAGTCCCCAAATCTGCAGGGCAGGCTGGCTGGAGATCCAGGAACAGTTGTAGTCTCAGTCCAAAGACAATCTGCTGATAGCATTTCTTCTTGCTCATGGGAAATCAGTCTTTTTAAAATTAATACCTTCAACTGACTGAATGAGGCCCGCCTGCATTATGAAAGGTAATGTGCTTTACTGAAAGTATACCAATTTCAATGTTAATAATATTCAGAAAATACCTTCGCAGAAACATCCAGAGTGTCTGACCAAATACCTTGGCACTGTGGCTCAGCCAAGTTGACACACAAAATTAACCATCATAGTAGGATATTTAACATCATCACAAATTCATTTAGCATTTATTAATTAATAATTTGCAAAATAAATATGAAAATATTTAGAATGTTATACTTATCTCTTTTTTTTTCAGCTAAGAAATCAGTTCTGGAAAATAGCTATAAACCGAACTCTACTCTGGCAAATAACCATGAATAGGATCCCACTGCACTTAAAATTATTTTAATTTTTTCTATTATCTGTTAAGTTAATTTGACCTGCAGCAAAAACAAAAACCAAATTAAACTAAAATTATTAGAGAGTAATTTAAACTCAAAAGGAAACAGGAAAATACTGGATTTGGGAAAGACTATGAAAAAATAAAGGTCAGTTGTTGCACTATCTGTGTTACCATTTTAAGTTCTTTCACTAAAAATAAGGGCACAATGGAAACTTAAAAGTACAAATGGACACAAGACAGGGAGAGCTGAGGGATGAGAAAGCCACAGGTTCTGCTGGCATGTCAAAAGAAAAATTGCTGGGGAGGATCAGAAAACTGGAGAATAGAAATGAAGTCAAACTGGCAGTGATGAAGGACTATAATGGTTCTCAAGGTATAAAGAAGAGACTAGAAAGAGAGGCATCCCATAGATTTGCCCTAAGAGCATTTGCCCTCTAAAGCAACAAGGTGCTGAGGTTTAAGGCCGAGGAAACAGTAAAAAGAGTCAGAGTGCGGTCAGTGCGCAGAAATCGGTGATGATGCATTTTCTGATGACTTGATGCTTAAGACCCCATGCCTCAACCAGAACCACATCCATTTCCACCAAAAGCCAACTTGCCAACACTATGTCACTCTACATCTTCATTTCAAACTACCCAGCTGAAATGAATTATCACTAGAGATTAAATTAAATAGCCCAGTCATGGCAAAAAATAGACCTCCAATTTTTCCTTGCACAAGAGGAATTTATTTAATTTTCCTCTGATATAAGAACTATGATCATTGTTATGGGCACTGGGTGGTGCTCCACCCAGAACCCCCGGGACCCTTTCTGTTGCTTCTTCATACCCTTCCGCAGGATCTGATGTGTGTGTTTGCCTCCAGAGCCCGGTACACAGGACTATCTTCCACTGGGACCCCAAGTCCCGGAATGACTGGGCTGCAGGAGCAGAAAGCCAGAGTGTCTGTCTACAAGTTGACATCTGCACCTCCCCACCTCTCATCCCAGCCAATGACTGGTGGGGGAATATAAAGGCCCATATCTTTGCCTCAGGACAAGACAACTCTGAGGTGTGGCTTCCACTCTACAACTCCCGTACAGGACTTGCAACCTTCCCTAGGACTTGACCTGAGGCTAGCCCCTGGCTAGGCTTTTGCCCTGCCATGTCCTGCCTCTCCCACACCCTTACCAACTTTTCCTGGGAACATTTCCTGGTGAATGACTTGCAAAGACGGTCCTTGTCTCAGACAATCAGCAAAAGATGAATCTACAGTTTATAATTCTTTTGGCCTTTAGGATCTGTCTGAATAAGAGATGTGAAACAAGAGAAAATAAATAAATCCAAGACTGTTTTAATGAGCCCTTGATTCCGTAGTCAGAGTCATAAGCAAACAGTGAACCAGAGGCATCTCACCTCCACAAAGCCGTCAGTCACAGTGATGTCACAGATAATGTCATAGACGTTATCACCAGTGGCTTGACTCTAAGATGGAAAGTAATATAATATTGCAGAGGGAAAATGGACGTCAGAGCCAAACAGACTCGGAAGCAATGCTGTCATAACAAATTTCTAGTCCTGTACCCATAGAACCCTTGGATTCTGAGTCTATAAAATGGCAAAACTGACTTTACAAGGTTTGAAAAAGTAAATGAGTAATTAAAAGCACCTGATACATATAAATACAATTATTGTATTTTTGCTTTCTAAAGAGAAGATTTTGCCACAAGGAAAGCACCTGTTTGAAGCATGCTTCCTTACAGTGAAAGGCCTTGAGGTAGAGCCCTAATTAACTTCTGTCATTAGCTACCAGTTTACATTTGGGAGAGAGTGACATGGCAATTATTACTGTTTACCAGTAACCTTAGGATTCTCTTGAATTATTGAGGCTTGTTTCACTCATCTATTGATACATGTTTATTGAGTAGTTATATTCCAGGCACTGAGATATACAGAGATAAAATAGACAGATTTAAAGAAAATAAACAATTTAACAAATAATTAAAATAGAGATGGTGATAAATAGCATGAGAGAAAGAGTCGGGGGATGGGAAGAAGTAACTCCATAAAGGGAGGGGAGCAACACTGGCCAGGAAAGTAAAGAAATGCCTCTCTGAGGGAGGGGTATTTGACCTGAGTCCTGAGAGAAGATAGAAGCCAGTGTTGTGAAGATCCAGGGAAGAACATTGCAGGCAGAGGGAACAGCAAGTCCTAAGGTGGGAGAGACTCTGGCTCCACGGGAACCAAAGTGATCTGAATTTAGTAGAGTATGAAAAAAAGAAAGCCAGAGAAGTGGGCAGATAAGATGATGCAGTGCCTTATGGGTGTATTGAATAGTCTGACTCATTGGAGTACAGGCATGGAAGTTTTTTTATTTCTAGTCTCTGTTTCTAAATATATTTTTATCAAAGCTTCTTTTCCTTCCCCTTAATGACATTTCAGAAAAAATATCGCTTTACAGCCAACTTCAGGTATAAAACAAGCCAATCCAGTAAAATTAAATATAACCTACAACTTAACCCTCACTTGTAGTTTAAAATGCTCTGTTCCTCTCTTAGCTGAGGCTGACCAGTACCTGTCAGTGTTTTCACCTTTCTGCCCCCACCCCCCTTACAGATCTCTCTTTCTCTCTGAGGGCTGTGGAGCCTTAGACAGGAGGACAACAGGCAAACATCTCTGACTTCATGGTGCTGCTGCTGGTCCTCCTTGAACACCCATGCTCTCTGCTTCAGGGGTATTCAAGGACTCATGCAGGAGAGTGTGCAGGTTTTTTGGAAGGCCCTGAGGAGGACAGCTAGCTCCTTGATGTACACTACCCACTGTGACCTCGTCTAGTCCACCTTCACTTGGTGATATACTCTGCAACCACCAGCTAGCTGAAGCCTGGGTCCCTTTCACGTGCCTACCTGGCCCTCGGAAGGATCATCGTCTTTTACCAAACAGAGGAGGTGTAACTTTCTAATTCTTGCTCTTTGCACATCTATTCTCAAATAGGCACATGAGATTAATAAGTCTACTGCATAAGCAAACTTCCAGCCAGTAATTCAGATGAAACTCACACTTTTTCAGGTACTCCTCATCTCTGTGTGTGGATCTCTCCAAGAGCCCATCCTCCTCGCCTGGCTGGAAGCAAAATAATCTCCTTTCTTCCCTCAAGAGAAGAAAAAGGAAAATCTACAGCACTCTCCCACAGGCTGATAATTCAGTAATTATCCTTTAGTCCAGATTTAGGTAGACTGATAGGGAACAAGTAAAGAGGCCTGAAAGGTGTAGTGATGAACTTGATGCTGCCTTTTCATACCAAGTCCTATGGGGATAAATCTGATGCCATGCTTTCCAGTATAGAACTACTTAGCAGCTCTCTCACTTTCAATACAATCTTTTGTACTGAATACAGTGCAAAGCTTTTTGCTTTGGATACAACTATGTGATGTACCTATTATTCATAAATGCTTGGTGACTTTCACTGGTGCTTGTCATTAAAATTCAGATATAGTAAAGCATAAATGCATTTATTCATCAGAACATATTTATTATTCATTAATGTGTGATTTTTCTTCACTAGAATTTGAACACATTTCTACTTTTTCTCCTAATTAATCTTTTAATTATTTAGGGCCGATCACTAATGAACAATTCTAATCTCTAATATACTCTCTAGAAAGAGATCACACTTTTCCTAAGTTCTCCACGCAATCATCTAAAAAATTATCACACTAAAGTGTGTGTTTTCATCTTTCTCTGTCCCAGTTCTGTTATAAAAAAATTTATCTTCTAATTAATGCAGACACCAGAAAGGAGGCATGATGGGTTCTTTTCCCTTTATAACTGAGTTTCTAGGTTTTGTTTGTGATGAAGGAGAAAATTAGGTAAGCTGGATACCTTAGTTTCATACAGCGTAAGGAAATAAATTAGTAGAGTTGAAAAAGCCCTTATTAATTAACCACAGCCAATGCATACAAAGTTAAAATAAGAAAAATTAAATGAAAAAAGTACATTTTTTGGGGTCCTAAAAGTAAAGAGAGAGACATCAGGAAGTTGTAGAACCACATCAAACCTTAATCTCTGACAGTCAGTGATGATAGATGATTAAATAAAATCATAAACTCATAAATTGGCACATCATTCTACAGCTAATGTGCCATGTATCATGTATTCAGTATATGAAGCAAACCAGCTCTGAGGAGTGTGAGGCTTCAATGAGTTTTAAAGAGAATAAATTTCAGAAATGGTTTGCATGGCATTACTAGTCATAGGATATCAGTGCCCGAATATCTATTCCAGATATCTGTTTAAGCACAGATCTAAGTAGTAAAACACAATGGCCTAAGTTATACAATCAGTGATGGCATCCTCTTCCTTTCCTCAAGCATGCAGGTATGGGAGATCTGGTATGTAATATGTTCCTTATTCTCAAGGACTCACCCTTGCACATGTAGCCTTTGATTTCATTAAACGTGTGTGATGATTAAAGTCCTCTGAAAACACTGGGCTGCAGTCACATAAGCTGACAGCACATTGTGTCATGTAAGTGAATAAGGTAGCTCTTCTTATCAAGAAAGAAAAGAAACAGATAAAAACTTTTGAAATATATGGCATATTGCTATTCATAGAATATATCCTTTGGAAAAAACTAAAACAAACAAAAAAAGAAAAGCTATTTAAACCTGTTTTTTATTGATTTGTTTTAATGTTTCTTATTCCAAAGTATATAAAGATAGAGACAGAATAAGAATAGAAGGTAAAGGACAGTCTTTTAAATAAATGCTGGTGGGGAAAACTGGACAGTCAAATGCAAAAGAATGAAACCAGACTACAATCTTATACCATACACAAAAATTCATTTTGAGGTATCAAAATGAATTGACTTGAATATAAGACCTGAAACTATAAAACTCCTAGAATGAAACATAGGCAGTAAGCTCGTTGACATCAGTCTTAGGGATAAGTTGTTGGATCTGACTCCAAAAGCAAAGGCAATGTAAACAAAAATCAGCAAGTGGAACTACATCAAACTAAAAAGCTGCTACACAGAAAAAGAAAAAATCAACAAAATGAAAAGGCAACCTATTAGGAGAAAATATTTACAAATCATATATCTGATAAAGAGTTAATATCCAAAATACATAAAGAATTCATACCCAAACAAACCCAAACAATTCAATTTAAAAAATGGGCAAAGGACCCAAAGGACCTGAACAGACATGCTTCCAAATAAGACATACAGATGGCCAACAGGTACATGAAAAGATGCTCAACAGCACTAATCAACAGGGCAATGCAAATCAAAACCACATCACCTCACACCTGTCAGAATAGTTATCATCAAAAAGTCAAGAAATCACAAGTGTTGGTGAGGATGTGGAGAAAAGAAAACTGTTGTGCACTATTGGTGGGAATGTAAATTGGTGCAGCCACTATGGAAACAGTATGGAGATTCCTCAAAAAAAATAAAAATAAAAAAGAATAGAACTACCATATGATTCAGCAATTCCACTTCTGGGTATTCACCCAAAGGAAACAAAAACACTAACTTGAAAAGACATGTGCACCCCATATTCATTGCAGCATTATTTCAATAGCCAAGATATGGAAACAACCTAAATGTCCATCCATGAATGAATGGATAAAGAAATTATGGTGCACGCACACGCACACACACACACACACACATACTTGCATACATACACACATATACATACACACATACATACACATACATATGCATACACACACACATATAATGGAATACTATTTAGCCATAAAAAAGAATGAAATCTTGCCACTTGCAACAACATGGGTGGACTTAGAGGGTATTATGTTAATCAAGATAAGTCAGACAGAGAAAGACAAATACTGTATGATCTCACTTATGTGTAGAATTTTAAAAACAACAAAAACAAAGCTCAGAGATACAGAGAACAGACTGGTGGTTGGCAGAGGTGAGTGAGGGGTGAGGGTGGGAGAAATAGCTGAAGGGAATCAATAGGTACAAACGTCCAGTTATAAAATAATTAAGTCATTGGGATGTAATGTGCAGTATAGTGACATAGTTAATAATACTGTATTGCATATTTGAAAGTTGCTAATTGAATGGATCTTAAAAGCCTTCACCATAAAAAAAATTTATAACTATGTATGGTGATGGATGTTAACTAAAATTATTTTGATGACCATTTCTCAATATATACAAATATTGTTATGTTTTCCACTTACAACTAAACAATTACACCTCAAAAAATACTAGTTAGAAAAAGGGGCAAAGGCGGAATTACAAATGTTAGCCAAATTGTTTTGAAGCTTTTTGAGGAGCTAAATTGGGAAATGTAAAAGATCTTGGTTACATCAGAGAATAAGCTACATGCATGCGTGCACCACTGTAGACACTTGGTTGGGAAGAGGACTTCCCTTCTATAGGAAAAGTGATCAAAAACCTAATATCAGAGCATGAGAAATCTTACTGACTGCTATGGTACCTCAACCATAGTAGAATCAGATGAAGGAATCCACTTCTCAGGAAAAATAATGCAAGATTGAGCTAAAGAACAGGGCATAATATGGAACTTCCACTTACCCTACAATCCGACTGCTTTTGAATCAACTGAAGGTATAATGGCTTACTAACGATCTAGATATGAAAGCTTGGACGAAAGTAACTGGGAGGTAGCAAACATACAGACAGGTTAAAAAAATTATTGAATCAATATTGCAGGCACCCACAGAGATAAAAATGAGCAATAACAACACTTCAGAATTTAAATTAAAAAGAAAAGTATGGATTAAAAAACTCAATTTGTTTCCCTCTCTCCGTCTCTGTCTCTGTCTTTCATATACACATAGACACAAACACTGGGGAAATGATAGCACCTTCCACTAATAAAACCTACTACGTGACTGAAGGAAAAGGCATATTACATCAAAATAAAGAAAACAAGGAAAATTATTTCTTTACCATTCTCTCTTCTTCTGGGCTTTGCATAAGTCACTTCCTCTGGCTGCAGTGTTTTCCTCTCCTTTTGGCCTAACTCCTTGTCATCCTTTAAGGTGACAGCTTAAAAAATCACTGCTTTTATAACACCTTTGTGAAAAGCCTGTATGCTCATTTTGTACCTATTGCAGCTCAGCTCCAAACCCACTCTTACATATTCTTTTATAAAATGCTTGGGCTGAGACCCCACAAATTACACTTTCCAGACTCCTTTGCCAGCTGGCTCATATTAGATTCTGTCAATAGAGGGGACTGGAAGGCAGAAGGAGTGGAGAAGGGCCTTTATTTTTTTTGCTGTTCCTGTCTGTGTTGCTACAGTAGTGACAATTCATCTCAGCAGCAGCAATTGGTTCTAGACAGAAACAACTTTCAACACTTACAGAAATCAACCTCAGAAATGTTAGAAGCAGCCAGATGTGCCTGCTCCTCAAAGGTTTGAGACCCAATTCTGTGGGGTCCCTGGTCACAAATCCTAGGTTATGTAAACTCGTTTCTTCCAGCCTCAGGGGTAGCATCTGCTTCCTGCAATTGTTTTGTCTGGGTGATCTCCATGTTATGATTTTGTCAGTCTTCCGATATCTATGTATTCAATTCTCAGTGTTAAACCCGTGGGGTAGAAATCCTTAGTGTGATTTCTTTTTAACTGGACCAACTGATGTGGCAGTATGACACCATGAATGAGGTCAGGAAACAAGTTCTCAAAGATTTATCTATCCTAGGACTGATTCGGTTATACTATTAGCCTTGAATGTTGTGCTAAGCTCCTGGAATTAAAAATGGGGTACCAATCATCTCTGGCATACACTGGCATCGCAATTTACTAAATTATCACTATAGTAAGCAAAATTAGGTGTGTATTAAAGCCAGTGTCTTGGGAAACCAGGGGATTCCTGCATTTGAACTTAATGGTAATAACAGTGACTATAAAACCATGGGGTGAGACTTATTTTATTTATTTATGTTTGTTGGAGAACTTATGAGAAGGAATATACAAACTCAGTTTAAGAAATAGAGAGCTTTTACAGCAGTTCTAAGACAATCTTTTATTTCTTATAGCTGTATGATAGACATTGCTTAATAGACATGCAAAATTTAATTGTGCAAGTTAAAGAGTAACAATACAAGTTGATTTTGCAAACTTGCAGTCTTTTTTTGTTTTTTTGTTTTTTGTTTTTTGTGAAAGTCAAGGCATCAATCAGAAAAGAGTGGGTCCAAGATCCTTGAAATGAGAACATTTAGGTAAATGTGGATGAAAATTAGGTTCTTGAACTTCCAAGTCACTCAGAGTTTCCTCTGAGATTCACCTTCTCTTGCTTGAAGACCCTGTAATAACTCATTTGAAGGAGATGCCTTGCAAGCTGGTGTCATATCCATTACCCCTTATTATGCATACTCCTATAACTAGAGTCTAATATACCAGGGGAGACAGTGCAATACTTGACAAGGTGGAAGATCACTTATACTCCCAGAGAATAATAAGATTTAGCTAATTTATTTTGACAAAACACTGGACAATATGTGAGAATGGATGCTAAGAGTTTTTGACCAAGAAAGATGGAATATAATTCTGAATGGGGCCTAATTTACTGATATGAGTACATTTATCAGAGATCATGTATTTATTGTGAGACTGAGATGACAAAAATTCCCTAGAAGGGAAAAGAAAAAAAACCCCAAAGCCTTAGACAGATAGAAATGCCCAAGAACATTCCTTTTACCAAAGAATTAAGAAATGCATTAAACAAAAAGGCACATTATGTAAACACCAATATCCCTGAAATTTATGATACTGCCATTGAGGTGACTCTTTGATTTCAGTAGGAATATTCCAATGGAATCCCAGGGACAGGAACTAATTTAATTTAATTGCATTTAATTACCACAAATAGGAGGAGTGAAATGACTTTAGTAAGAGGCAAGATAAAATAGTAATCAGAAAGTTTTGACCATAAGGCTCTTTGTCAGTGGCTAATTGATTATGACATCTCTAGGAGTGAAAAAGATGAGAAGCCTATTAAAAGAGTACGTGATTAATATAACTGGAAAAGTTCCAAATCTGGGGGCCAGAAACTTGACTTGAGTCTTTAGGATGAGAATCACAGCCTCTTGACAAGAGGAATCCAGATCCCCTTGGAAAAAGCCCTGCAGCACTTTCATATGTAAAAACTCTGACTCTTCCTCCAAGCCTTCCCCAAATGGACCTGAGACCATTAACAAGTCAGGATGACTGTGCACTGAGGGAAAGGCAATAACCAGATCTTTCAGAGCCACATGCTCTGAATTGATACTCATTTTTGTGGACCAAAACACCATTGTGATCTACCAACCAAAGTGAAGGCTTGTAGTACTCAGGTGACACGTGCAGTTTAGCCCAAGACTGTCTCATAGCTGGCGTACTAGGGCTGGCACCCACCAAGCGCTCACTTCCTAGTTCCTGAATTTAAACTAGGAATAGACACATTTGGCAACTGGCAGAATCCCTGAGCCACTGAATGAGAGATATTATGGCAGAAATTGCTAATCAGAAATCCCCACCTCTTTTACCAGCAATACTGCATTACCGAGAAAACTATAGAAATCGGTAGCACCATCAAGGGCTTGAAAGGACAGTGGTAGTCCCATCATCTCATTGTTTAACTCATTTGTTTGGTTTGTGCAGAAGGTGCCTGGATTTTAGATGATGACTATGAATTACTGTAACTTAATAAAGAGATAACTACCAAGTGACCTCTGGCACTGTTTAACCTACCTCTGCCACTAGGAAAATTCTTTGAGTATTCTCAAATTAGGAGCTTTCTTGAGACACTTCTTCTCACCTAAAACTGAATCCCTGGCCCTGAACCGTGGTCTTCCCTGCAGACATTATCTACGAATTATGTTGCCGCCAAGATTCTTCAATTCCATGCTTCTCTTAAGTTCTCAGCACACCTTGCCACCTATTTCTGGAATTCCTTGATCCCAAGTGCTTATCTGTGACTCAAATGTCTAAACAAGGTAACTAGACTTCCTTTTGTTCCCTGTATTGGTCTATGCTTCTCCTCCCAGACATACACCCCCACTCTCCATGGCAATGGCTCCTATAATCTCAGCTCCTAGTCAATCCCAGTTTACTCTGTCCATGTCTGTTGTTGACTTGTGCATGCCTGGCTGTGTCATATGTCTGCTCCAGAGAAGCCAATTAAGGTGCTTGAAACTGCCTATTAATATGAATAATGCCCTCGATCCACCAAGCATTTTAAACTGTATGAAGCATGCTACATACGCTATCTCATTTGAGACTCACATCATTATATAACAAGTAGAATAGGCACTGTCGTCTCGAAATCAAGATAAAATAGCTAAATCTTAATGAGTTTAAGTGGTGATTGGTTCTAGGTCATATTCTTGAAAGATTCTCTTATCATCTTCACTTCCTTATCTTCTCCATTTACTGAGGTAAAGCATCCCTTAATGTACACACACACACACACACACACACACACACACACATCAATGAGGCCTCTCTGGCAAAACTTTGACTTTTCTCATTGCCAAATCCAATACTTAAGTTTAGTCTTCATCTTGAACTTCTCTTTCAACGATTAACCTTGTACACCACTCTCCCCTTGGCACAGCTATCTCTGGATTCTCCTTCTACCTCTCTTCCATACCTTCTCAATGTACTTCATGGGGCCTTTATCCTCTGCCTTGTCCCTAAACATAGGTTTCCCTCAGAAAACCTAATTAGACTGAAAAACACTTCTTATTCAGCTCTCTTCCTTAAGGATTTCATCCATTTTCATGGTTTGTAATTAAAATCTCATACTTCCAAGTTTACATCTTCCGTTACGTACAACCTCTGCGTGAACATTAAAGCCATGTAATCAGGCTTTGTTGTCTCTACTCTAGACATCTTAAACTCAGTTTATCCAAAACCTGGCTCAGTGTCTCTCTCTTTTACATCTACTGCTACACTTGTATGCTTGATTTCAGTTACTGGCACCAACACTGGCACAGTCACCAAAATCTAGAAATATGGACATAATTTTTCTCCTTTTATATCTAATCACTAAGTCCCACCAAATTACAGTATAGCCCCATAATCAGTGAGTTTATTTCCCATCTTATTCCCTTCATATGTTCCCTCCGATGACCACCAGAGAGAACTGTATAAAATAGAAATCTTGCCAAGTCCCGCTTTTGTAGAAAATCATTCTATGACAGTTGCTAATGTTTTCAACAAATCTTTCCACTTCTTCTCCCTTTTGGGTATGTGGTAAGAGTGTACTTCCTGGCTCTCTTTATGGTTGGTGTGGGAGTCCATGTGACTATTTCTGACCAATGAGTTTTGTCACTTTTAACTAAAGAACTTAACTGCTGATACAAGACCTTCTGGAGCTTTCTTGCTCCCATTTTTATAACCTGTAATATTTGAAATGCAGGTCCTTGATCCCTAGAATCCTGAATGATGACTATAATTTCCAGTGGATGATCTACATGTAGTGTGAGCATGAAATATACCTTTGTTGTTTTTAAGACACTAAAACGTTTGGTTGGTTTGTTATCAAAGCACGACCTATTGTAGCTTGATTGAAATGAAACTTGGCTTCGAGAAGTAGGGTGCTGCTAAACAATAAAGCCAAGAAAGAGAATTAGTTTGGGGGCTTGGCAATGGGCTGTGAAGAAACTGGAAGCAGGATGTCAATTTTATGCAGTGATGAAACAACTAGTAAACTGATAGGTACAGATAATAGGTCTAATAGATTGGTGGCACCAGAGGCAATCATTAGAAATCCAAATGCTAGTAGCTTGCATTAGTTGCTGTTGGCTACATTTGACAAGACACTATAAGAAAAAGTCTCTAAAAAATGGCTGGTTTATAAATGAGGTTATAACAAATAGGGAGAATGAAAAATATTAGGGGGCTTGCCAGATTAGAAGAAGCACTTGTTTCTTGTTTCCATTGGTAAAATACAAAACTGAGGAGGCTTTGGGTGGCAAAAGATGATTAGAATTCAGCCTTGCAATCAAAACAAAGATATGGCTGCTAAACCCCTGGATTCAAGGTGTGCCTAATAAATTCTTTCAGCTGGACAAAATGGCTCAAAGGAAAGAGACAAAAGGTGTGTCTCCCCCCTCCAAAGACTGAAAAGTGTCAAAATACAATTATGTTGAGAGAGAAACTGTTTCAAAAAAGAATTGTGGGTGTGGCTATTGGTATATTGAGATAACTGAAAAGAACAAGAAGCTGACTAAATATTTGCAATAGCTGTCATGAAACCACAATCTTAGAAGAAGTGCATATCCTCCCATGCCCACTTCAGATGCAGTCAAGGATAAAAACAGGGAAGAAACTCCGAGGGTGGAGCGTAAGGCCACAGAAAAATGGACTGGGAAGAACTCTTCAAGGACCAGAATTAGGGCTTAATAACGGAGTGCCCTTCCCTCCACTCTGACCCTGTCTTCCAGACAGAGGACCTTATGTCACTCCAGAAGGATTTCATAAAATCCACAAACCAGTTAACTGTGATTCTCTTTCTTCCACTTTCCACCATCTAGGTGTAATTACTGTGATCATTTTATCCCTATTCTAGCAACAAAAATTGGGTTTGGGGAGTGGAGCAGATAACATGTCCACTTAATTGAAAGGCTTTGGAACAAGAAGAGTAACATCCAAACCTAAGATGGACTATGAGAAACTACCCTCTGATGTAAACACTACTGTGAGGCCCTAGACGCAGCTGACACAGACTAATTGGGACCTTTGGAGGGTCTCCCTTAGGGAAGAGCTGACTATACTTTGCATACTGGACAAATCAAATATTTGGTGACTAAAAAGGCAAATTATAGTAGTCATTAGTAATATCTGCCAGATATATACAGTGTTGTCCCTTTCCCCATGTGGTGACTGTGAGTAGAAGTGACATATGTCACCTCTAAGCCAGAACATTTAGTTACTAATGTGACAGTAACCCTTCACAGTTTCCTTTCCTTCTAACAAGGTAACTTCCAAACTTTAAGATTTTTCAATAGTCTTGGCCTTTTAATGAAAACAATGCAGAGACCCCTGCTGACCTGCAGCAGACATGTACTGAAAGAAAAATAAGTTTTTGTTTTAAGCCAGTGAAAAATGGAAGTTGTTTGTAACCATAGCAAAACCATTGCCATTCCTGCCTAATGGTTCATTATTTACAAGCAAAAAGCTTCCTAACATAACACGCTGGACCCTCTATGACTTTGCTCTTACCTACTCTTGATCCTCATCTTCTGTCACTCTTTCCTTTAAACTTTATGCTTTAATAACAGTTTTTTTATGAATACTTTACATTTTCACAAATTGCTGTCTTTGTTTACCCTATTTTCTTTGCTTATAACTCTCTATTTTCTTATCTTCTTCACTTTGTTAAAACTTGGTTCAGCGTCACTTTCTCTAGAAATCATTCCTTGATTTAGTTTAAAGTTCCTAAGAATAATTTTATTGTAGTTCTTACTATATTGTACCAAAATTCTTTGTTTACATATCTCATTCCCAATTAGACTGTGATCAGCATAGCTAGGGAAGGATCTATTCATCTTTATGTCCCCTGTACTTAAGGCAGTACCTGGTGCACAAGAAAAGTGAAACAAACATTTGCTCTAGCTTAGTCCAATTCTGCATATAATTTAGCCCTGTTTTAGGACTTCCAAACTTGAATTGTAAAACTGAAGCCTCTGTGTCCAGTGCTTTCCTTATTCTCTTTTAATTTTGGCAGAGTAGTAAAGATGTTAATTTTTCCTGGTTGTTTGATGGTTGATTGCTTCGTTCACTCTACAATTATTTTTGTAATGGGGTAAATCCGTTTGTTTAACCTCTCTTCCTCTTCTCCTCGGGATCTATCTAGCCTGTGTCAAGATTAGAAAAGGAGTCTTTAGCACTGCAACAGAAAAATAAAGTGGTCGGACATTCTTTTGAAAAAGTAACATACAGGAGACATGCTTGAAGTTAACCTTTATATATTGGTAAGCCTGATTTTCTTTTATATAAAACTCTGAGGATAAATCCCAGTAAGGCTTACCTTGTCAATCTTTCTATACCCCTGTTCCTCATCAAAACTAGATGTAATTTAATGTCTGGCAGTTCCTAAGAGCTTGAACTCTCAAAGGAGCAGAATGAAGGGAAGAAAATAGGGTAACTGAGGACTAAAATGTACAGAGGGAAAAGGGGAAAGGAGAGAAACTATAAAGGGGGGAGGCTTTGAAGGACAGAAAAAAGGGACTTATGGTTGCCATGGATATCAAAACAGGAAACTCCAGGCCACTGGAGAAAATGGTAATAAGATGAGTTGAAAAGAAGCTGCTTCCAAATTTTCACTTTCTCATGGTCAGAATCAGTTGGAAAATGTTTTTAAAACCTAAAATAAAGCAGTGTTTGCATAGCCCTTTGATTCGTTAAGTAGGTTTGAAGGGCTTACAGAGGAGCATTCAATATCAGAATAAGCCACACTTCCTTTCCAGGGTTATAGTATTAGTACTGCACATGGTAAGCCGTGACTCTGATATCAGGGAATAGTCATGAATAAAATTGACAAATTTCTGCCCTCGTAGAGCTATAAACTAGCATTTATCCATTGACTATCAAAGGAGATGGTTTACTGATAGATTCTCAGGATCCCTGAAGCATCAAACTGCTACCCTTTAAAAACCTAACTGGGCACAGGAGACATCCAGAAATTCCTGGGTGGGGTATACACAGAAGATGCATTTGCCTTAGAGTCTTCTCTAAACACTTACTCCCTATTATCAAAGAGACCTCAGGAGACCTATGATCTCTTGGACAAGAGCCAGGATGACAAATGTGGATTTAATACAAGTGCAAAAGATGGCAACATACTCCAGTGGTTAAGATTCTTGTAGACACTGAGTCACATAAATTT
Source organism: Eidolon dupreanum (assembly GCA_028627145.1). NCBI lineage: Eukaryota > Metazoa > Chordata > Mammalia > Chiroptera > Pteropodidae > Eidolon > Eidolon dupreanum. Next base: position 31,182,732 of record CM053515.1, read on the forward strand.
GGGTTCAAATTCTAGATTTTCCAATTACAGGCTGTGGGATCTTAGGAAAAAGTTTTCACATCTCTAAGACTCAATTTCTGCATCAGGAAATGGGAATAACTTTATAAGGTTATTGTAAGGATTAAATAATAAACTGCAGTAAAGTACATTAATAAACTGATTCACGTTATGTATGGAATAATGTTAGAAGTAGTAAGAGCAGTAGTAGCATCATTTTTCTCATTATTACTCATTTATATGACAAATATCCTCTAAGTGCCAGATACTATGCTAGACAGGGAGACAGTAAAACAAGCAAGTTTTAACCTAAGTGTCATTTCCAGGGGATACTTTCCTTCACACCTCTTATTAGGTCAGATCTCTTTATTATCTCCTCTCATCAAACAGGGGCTTTTGTCCATTTTGTTCACTGTGATATCTACAGTTCTTATACATAGTAGGTGATCAACGATTAATACTGGTTGAATAAAGTAATAGCATCCATTACCTAGGTGTGTACAACACAATTTCAATTAGTTATTTGTATTTTTGTGTTTTTTTTTTCTACTAGATTATGAACTGTTAGTCTTCAACACTGTGTCTACAGGCTAAATTAGCACAATGCCTGGCACATGACCGACCGATACCAATTAAATATTTTTTGCATAATAAATGAATAAATGAATGAATAATAAATGAAAAAGGAAACATAGATGCTGTTGAAACACATGGTCAACAAGGCATTTCGGAGAAGATATCCCAGGGAACAGGAGGAGGTGAAGTGTTCCGACTTGGGAATTGGAAGAAAGGGTATGGTATAAATACTCATTTCCCACCACATACTTCAGGCTTCAGGGACAACAGATTTTTTCTTCTTCTGCAAAATACATCATGCACATTAATAACTCCATATACTTTGGGGGAGTAAAAAATGTTCTTAAATTCAACTCCTCAGCCAGTCCAAGATCACATACCACCTTTATCATAAAATACTTCCTTATTCTCCTCTGCTCAAATAAATTGCTCTTCATCTGTATTCTATCATATTTGCTACTATATCCAGTGACTGAAAGGCTTACTGTGGTTTACTGTGGTTAACATCAAGTGTCTGACTCCCCACTTAGATTTGCATGTCCTTGGAGGCAGAACTCAATTATTTAGCCTTGTAGCCATCCCTCACCCCCCAAATAAGAGCAAAATATGAGCAGAAATATACTTGTTTATCAAATTGAATTGAAACACAAAATCCAAGAACCGTCACAGCAGGAGTTATAAATTAAAGTATCTTTTATTTAGTCTTCACATAAAGCTCACTTCCTAAGTTTTTTTTCCAGCTGCAGTCACAATTCTTACCACCTACTTTACTGACATTGCAAGAATCAATACAGTAATATTACTTGGAAATTTTAAGATTAGAGCATAAAAGATATTTTTTTTTTATTTGTAGAAATTATACCATCTTCCTCTTTATATTGTTAACTTTAATAGGAGACTGGTGAAAACAACATCTGCTTCTTTTGATCTCTCCCTCTGCTCCATCTTCTTTCCCTCTGGTTCTCAACTTTTCTCCCCTAAAAGAGAATCTTTTGTATGTGTAAGTATACCAAAGTGAAAATCTGTATTGTTGTTAAACAATATACTAAAATCCTCAATAAGTATAAAAAGCATTAAGCATCCTGAATAAAATATAATGAAGCTAGAAAATGTGTTGTCACTAGATTTTCTGATGTTTTGAGTGTATTTTATCACCAACTTTAGAACAAATAGTATTAACAATAAAATGCTTGCATTAAAAAACTGAGACCTGACTGAAAGCAAAGCTATCCAAGGAACCAAGCAGGAGATGAGTATTCTAAGCAGCAAAAACTGCATGTGAAGGCCCCAGGGCAAAGAAGAACTTGGTGTCCTCAAGAAACCTTAAGAAAGGCAGGTGGCTGGGATTGTGTAACAGGATATGAATGAAGCATGATGAATTCTGCAAGGTAAACAGGGATCAGATCATTCAGTCCCTTGTGGGTCTGGTTAAAATTTTATTTTCATACCAAATTATCAGGGAAATTTTACAGGTTGTAATTCTAAAATATCACCATGGCTGTTAGGTGGAAAATGAATTCCTAGTGAATTTGACCTAGAAATAAGATACATAGAAGTAGTTTCATTCTTTCATCCAACAAATATTTATAAAGCCATCTCTTCACAGAACGGTCTCAAGGATAGATCATATATTTATCCATGAAACAAGCCTTAATGAACTTAAGAAGACAGAAACCATATCTAGTATATTTTCCAACCACAATTATATGAAATGAGAAATTAATAAAAGGAGGAAGACTGAAAAATACACCAACACATGGACAGTAAACAACACATTCCTGAATAACCAATAATAGAGGAAAAAATCAAAAAGGAAATCAAAACAATGAAAACAAAAATACAACATACCAAAACTTATAAAGTTAAAAGAGTTCTAAGAGGGACATTTATAGTGATCAGTGACGACATTAAGAACAAAGAAAGAGCTAAAAAAAAAAACCCTAACTTTTTACCTCAAGAAATTAGAAAAAGAAGAAACTAAACCCAAAGTTAGCAGAAGGAAGGAAATAACAAAGATTAGAGGAGAAATAAATGAAATAGAGATGAGAAAAACAATAGAAAAAAAAACACAAAGGAATTAAGAGTAGTGTTTTGAAAAGATCAACAATATTGATAAATTTTTAATAAGACTAACCAAGAAAAAGAGAGAGGCCTGAAAGAAACAAAATTATAAATGAAAGAGAAGACATTACAAGTGACACCACAGGATTATAATACAAAGGATTATAACAGGCTATGAAAAATAATATACCAACGAATTGGATAACCTGGAAGAAATGAATAAATTCCTAGGAACATACAACCTGCTAAGACTGAATCATGAAGAAACAGAAAGTTTGAACAAACCAATAGCGACTGAGATTGAAGCAGCAATCAAAAGCCCTCTAACAAAGAAATCTCCCAGACCAGATAATTTTACTGGTTATTCTATTTAACATTTAAAGGAGAATTAATGTCAATCCTTCTCAAACTCTTCAAAAAATGGAAGCGGAGGGAATGCTCCTAAACTCATTTTATGAGGCCAGCATTACTGTAATACCAAAGCCAGATAAGTACACACAAGAAAAGAAAACTATAGGCCAATATTCCTGACAAATATAGATACAAATATTCTCAACAAAATTCTAGCAAACAAAATTTAACAGCACATTAAAAGGATCATATGCGATCATCAAGTGAGATTCATCTCTGGGATGCAAGGATGTTTCAACATTCACAAATCAATATATGTGATATTCCTCATTAACAGAATAAATGATAAAAAGCATAAGATTCTCTAAGATGATGTAGAAAAAGCAATTGACAAAATTCAGTATCTTTTCATCATAAAAACTCTTAGTACAGAAGAAACATAACATAATAAAGGCCATATATGACAAATGCACAGCCAACCTCATACTCAGTGGTAAAAAGCTGAAAGCTTTTTCCTTAAGACTAGGAAAAAGACAAGAATGCTCACTCTCACCACTCTTATTCAACATTGTACTGGAAGTCCTAGCCAGAGCAACTAAGCAAGAACAAGTAATGAAAGCCATCTAAATCAGAAAGGAAGTAGTAAAATTGTCTCCGTTTGCAGACGACATGCTCTTATATAGAAGAAGCCAAAAAGGCTTGACCAAAAAAAAGTTAGAACGAATAAATTTACTAAAATTGCAAGATAAAAATCAGCATTCAAAAATCACTTGCATTTTTACACACTAACAAAAAAATATCTGAAAGAGAAATAAAACAATCCTATTCATAATAACATCAAAAACTATTGAAGGCTTAGGAATAAATTTAACCAAGGAGATAAAAGATCTGAAAACTGTAAGACATTGATGAAAGAAATTAAAGAAATTATACAATGAACTCAAAATGGATTGTAGACCCAAAATGTAAAATGTAAAACTATAAAATAGTTAGAGGAAAATATAGAAGAAAAGTTTCCTGACTTTGGGTTAAGCAAATAGCTGTCAGGTTTGACACCAAAAGCATAATTTATTAAAAAAAAAAAAAAAGACAAATTGAGCTTATTCAAAATTTTCTCTCCAAAAGTTAATATTAAGAGAATGAAAAACAAGCTAAAGAGTAGAAGAAAATATTCACAAATATCCAAAAGAGGACTTGTATGTAAAATATATTAAAATCTCAAATCTTAAGATTTGAAAATAAACAACATAATATAAAATGAAGAAAAAATTTGAACAGACAACTAACCAAAAAAAAAAATATATGGATGGCAAACAAGCACGTAAAAGATGCTCAACATCATTAGTAACTAGCAAAATGTTAATTAAAAATGCAATGAGATATCACTGTAGAGCTATTACCATGTCTAAAATTAAAAAGGAAGAGGAGGTAGAGGAGGATGAGAAGAAAGGGGAGAAATGAAAAAAAAAGTAAAGGAAGTGACAATATCAAGTACTGGCAAGAAGGCAGAGCAACTGGAAATCTTATACACTGGTGGTAGAAATGCAAAATAATACAGCAACTCTGGGAAACAGACTGACAGTGAATTTTACTATATCTAAATTTTAAAATAGTTTTGAAAAAAGAAACAGGATGGTAACTCGTGGCGGATGTGGGGTCAACAGTTTTTTAAGACTAGAGATATATCCACATGTTTGTATACTGATTACAAGGATCCACTTGAGAGGGAAAACTTATTATTGGAGGAGAGAAAGCAAAAAATTCCTAGAGCAATTTCTTTAGGCAAGAAAAAAGGGATCTTGGCAGAACAGAGATGTTGGCATTTGGTAGGAACATAAGTTGTTTATTAGAGTAAATAGGAGAGAAGGTGGAATATATGGAGGCAGATGCAAGTAGATGAGTAGATACGGTGGGTGGCTTAAGTTCTCTTCTGATTGCTTCTTTTTCTCATTGAAAAAAGTTGCTGAGAGTGATGCTGGAAGAGGAAGCGTTACATGAAATTATCATTTAGGAGTGAGGGAGAGTGAACAGACTAGTGGAATATAGTATAGGTGGATTCAAGTAATATTTAGTGACTCAGTAATGGTGCAAGCCTCTGGAAACAAATTCTTATCTAGCAGAAGTATGTGGTTTTTGTCCTAAAAAGAGAACCTCTAAAATACAGTAGTATTAAATGGAACCAAAACCTGTATTCATGATAATTAGCTCTAAACAAAAAGGAATTTCTGGCATTGGAAGCCACAGAAATAATCATTAAAGATAAGATACATCCAGATGTAGTCTTATGGAAATGTTTAAAAACACAGAAATCATATAAACAGATATTTCAACACTCCAAAGGAACTTCAATTGATTATTACTGAAATGAAAACCAATCATGAAACATAAAACACAGACTTGTCAATAAAAATATGTTAAAGACAAAGCGATTATTTGGGGAGACTTACTTAAAAGCTGGCCACATTCAGAGTCAAATGTTGCCATGTCTCTAAATTTAGCTCTTTTAATTTTAGAGGTGAGAAAAACTAAAGGATATGCAGAGATAATTAATACAGGTGTATCTTGTACATGCATCTAGAAATAATATAATTGAAAATCACCAGGAAAATCCTGGATAAGGTAGACTACAGAGTCATGCATCATTACTATTTTGAGGACATTTCACTTAGAGTCCACAGAGAAATAAAGAGAATTAACTGCTATGCAGCATTCAGTCTACAACCACCACCTTCAGTAGCAAGCTGTTTTTACTCTATCCAGAAACCATCCCCAAAGCAAAAGATTTAGAGGGATTTTAAAGGTAAGTGAAATGAAGCTCATCATACAGTTAGGGGAAGACAGCCAAAGTATCTTGGGAAGACAAATCCAAACTTATCATTGTCAAATTGTCCTTATAAATTATAAAATCACATAAGAAAGTCTGGTTTATCTACTTCCGTAAGCATTATTACTAAATGAATAAAGGATTTATGGAAGCCATGCTCTGACGTCACATCAGAATAATTTAGAAAATGACAGCAGATGATTACCCTGCCCAAGTTAGTTGCCTTTTCTTACCTACAGAAAAATCAACTGATGAATATAAGAAAGAAAAGCATGCAATTTTTCCCCTTCCCCCCAAAAAGCGTTTGCCTTCACTTTTGTGCAAATAACTAAAGGTGTATGTGTGTGGGGCTTTAATATGTCATCACCACAGAATATTATAAGATTTTATTATATATTTTTAAAATGAAATGATTAATGGAATCAAATAGTCTGCCAATCAATTCATTCTCAATATTGCTTTTTATATAGTTTATTATTTATTTTGCTTCTCATGGTAATCAATATTGTAAGGTAAACACGTGACACGCCGAGAGAAGTTTTAAAAGCAAGTCTTTATTGGGAGGGGGCTCCCGGGCGAGGTTCTCTGGTCCAGAGAGAAAAGGAGCCAGAGAAGTCGAGCTCTGGTACGGGAGGGTGCAGTTTTTATGGGGTTATGTAGGGGTAGGTGGTATAGGGTGGGAATGTTAATCAAATGTTAGTTGAACATCTGGATTAGGGTGGTGGCGCCCGGGGCTTTAGGGTGGGTCCTTTGGGTGTTCCGGACAAAGTCTGGCTGGAAGGTCAGGATTCCGATATCAAGCTGTGAAGCCTCCAGGCAGGCATCTGGCTGGCCCTTCCCCCACTGACCTAACAAATATGACTTTTTATTATATGGATTTCACTATAATACTCAAATTGGTAGGCAGTGTTGACCAACTGTTTTATGCAAGAGATCACACTGCTATAACCCTCTAAAATAATGTAACATAAACTCCTGTGCGCCACTTACTTGGCACTGCACTGTGTTATCTAAAAGCCAAGAATTTAAAGGCAACGAACAAGGAAGAATGTCAGACAAGGACATAAAGCGATAAAGGCATTCCATGCTAAATAATAGGGAACATCCTGCAACTGTTTCTTTGGTTTTACTGATGAATGAAAGTGATGGTAAAGTTCTTGTACTGAATGATGATATCGACATTCCTTTATCTATGATTGCAGGGTGGGAGAAGCAGTGAATTAGCCTCATTTTCACTTTCTTACTCTGTAATTAAGAAAAACAATCGCTCTCTTTAAAATTATTTTTCCCTGATTTCAAAGCATTGTTTTAATTGATATTCACTGGATACTGCCTCAGCAATTAACCGACCATGTTTATTGATTTTTTTGTTACCTGACTTAAAATGCTTTACTGGCAACTCAAAGCCTACCAATGACACACACATACACACATACACACATACATCATATAATTTAGCTACCTAAAAGCATGGCTGAACATTCACAAAATATTTATTAATTGAGCCGATTTGATTTAAAGACAGAATTTTCCATCTTTTTTTTCCCTTCCATTTTGCATTTTTAAAACTTTATGGCAAAGGGGATCTTTGGGTTAGTGGATTTCTTCTTTTGAGAGAGATAGGTGCTGCAAAAGCCTTTTCTCCTTCAGCACTGTGCTGTTTCTTCACATGACAGATTTTTAACCAATATTGAATTATCCCTCCAAAAACTCTGGCTGAAACCATCAATAGTTTCGTTGGGATAGATTGATGGTGAAAGGAGAATTTCTGACAGTCAATAACAGCTAAGTATTGCCCTCTAGGACCAGAGCATGGGTTCTATCCCCCATCTAAGGACATAAAATAACAGAGAGATAAAGATATAACCATGTGCTTTTAAAAGTGTAATTGCTAAAAAAGATGAATAATAGATAAAAACTAATTGATAAAAACAGCAGTCCCATATTTAGAATTTAGGTTTTATTCCAAACAGTCATTTACTTATTTCAACACACATTTTCCCATAGAAATAATGTTATAGGTAGTTTTTGAGATGCAAATTTTAGTTAATAAAATTCTTTTTTGACACATGAGATAAGTATTCAAATTTGTTCATTTTATTTAAACATATGGTGTTGGCTAGGACAACTCAGTTGCCAGTAGCAGAAATGAACTTGAGCTCTCACAAGCACAGGAGAAATTTTATTATAAGGATGTTTTTTGAAACCCCAAGGCATTGGAATATAGCTGAGTCCTATGAATATTTGGACAGACAACCTGGTTTTTTCTCCTACTACAGGCCCTACATGTCTTAGTGAATCTCCTTTATTCTTTTCTCTCTTACTGCAGATGGTTTTGTAAAGAACACTCAAGCTGTTGTGTGGAGTACAGCCAATAGTGGGACAAAAGTAGAAACCAGGCCAACCAAAGGTCTGGTCTTTATTCCTCTTGTTCTCTCAGAGTATGAAATTCATAGATGATAACAGATTCAGAGGAGGCAGGACTGAGAGAAGGTATGGAAACAGTATGTCCAAGTTAAGTAAAAATTGTAATATAGACAGACAAGGGGGAAGGAAACTGGGGATGATAAAATAACAGAGGTAATAGTAGGGAAGGAAAGAAGAGTATGGTACATAGGACTCTCCTAATTCATTTAAACCAATGAATTACTTAAATTTAGTTAAGCTAGACATTATTTACTAGGCAGAAGCATGCAGTGAGAAAATTCCTGGTTAGGATTCAAGAGTCCCGGTTTCTTGGGCAATCTATACCCTAGACACTTGGGCTCCATTTAGGTTTTGTTCTCTCACATGGAATTGTGAGATACGACTTCTAAAGAACCTTCTAATTCTTATTAATTTTTATTCTAAATAAAAATTACAGACCCGAAGATCACATTTTTGTCTTAGAAGTCAATCTGATTACCGTTACAGAAGCTTTGAAGACTTTGGAAAGAAGTCTACAGTAAGAAAACTCTGGACCTCATCAGGAAATATAATGAGCCACATAAAAAACAAAATTCTATCCTGATTAAAATCTGTAAAGTATTCACACCAGAAGTGCCATTGGATCCTGGTTAATGAAACTCAAAACAAACATAATGAAGCTGGAGATGGTCCAAAGATATAAAATTAAAATGATAAAAGATACCAGCTTGAACACAGACTAAAATAATTAAGGGCCTCCCTTATAGAAAGATAAATATCCTTAAAAACATTGATAAGGTAAGCATAGATTTCTTCAACTTATCCCAAAGTATTAGAACTAGGCACTCTCTTGAAACTTAAAAAAGTAATTTTAGGAAAAATACTTTACATAGTGGCCCAATATTAAAAGTATCTCCACATAATCAGAAAATATGGATTCAGAAGAACATAGAATAAAACGTTATCAAACAACAGAATACTGTACTGGGTTGAAATTTCAGGAAAATTCTTAGATATTGCTTTTTTAAAAAACAAAATTCTATTAAAGTAAGAAAAAGCTTGGAATGGGTCTCTCAAACATCATGAGAACAAATTATATCTTTTATAGTCTTTGAGTAAAATGCATCTTTAAGAAAAGCTTACTAATTTTTCAACCATCATTACTGTTCAAACAATAGTTATATGAAATGTGGATATGTCAATGAGAGAGCAAAGTTGCCCTCAGCGCTGCCATGGACATGTAAGTTACCTACTGCTAACGAAGCCAGAAAATTGGTAGAGGGACTATATAATTTTATAGGCTCAGCAGTTCCTTTTTCATGTCCCTTGCATGTTCCTTTGTCATGTAAATAAGAGAGTAACTTTCAGACTCAGAGCCTGAGAACTCGAGCCCATAAAATGTGGTTTGTTAAAAATTAATACAATGTAAATATATATATATCTTCTGTTAAACAAGAAAAATTAAATGCATTTAGTTTCCATTGCTTTCTTCTAAAATTTACTAAAATGATAGTGAAAAGATTTAAAGAGTTTTATAAGAATAAAGTGAACCTTAGAATGAATGACAGCGATGGCAATTTTGGAAGCTAGAAAGACACTTAGGAAGAAAAACCCCAAATGGAGGAAACAAGAAACTGGCTGTTTGGACCTCAGAACCCACGGAATTCAGAGAAATTGAAAGGCATCATAGGAGTGCAATTGCAATTGGTAATGGAAGATAGTTAAAGAATTTAAGAAGCTGTTAAAAATACAGATTCTGTCCCATATCCCCACGGAGCACTTGGAGAGAGTTTGTCAGGGAGATTCAGTAGGACCCCAGGCAAATCAACAAATATAAGAATTGAGTGAATGTCTATATACTGAACAATGAGTTGCATGAGTCCCTTCTCTCATTTGTTTCCAAGAACACTAGCAGACACTTTTTATCTTCCAGACAAGAGATTAAAGGAGTTGTGTCTGAAGTAATATCAGCACAATTGTGTATAGGGGAGTGACCCACAATAACCATCAAAATTGTATCCCTGAAAGGGCCAAGCCAAAGAACCCATCAGTGAAGACCATCCATCAGCAGTCTATGTCACACACACACACACACACACACACACACACACACACACACACACCGAGAGAGAGAGAGAGAGAGAGAGAGAGAGAGAGAGAGAGAGAGAGAGAGAGAGAGAGACTGGCACAGAGCTCCCCATCAGCTTTCTGGTGCTGTACTCTTAAATGTGAGGAGTGTCAGACATTTCAGAAAAGCCTCTGACCTGAAGCATACCAAAACAAACTTGGCAGGTAGAAATAGATACCATAAGGGGAGCCAGATGTTTGATTCTTTTCTTTTAAAAGAGAAGAAAAAATACTACATTATGAAGAAAAGAATGGTGAAGTTTTAAGGAACACTCAAAGATCAAGTACAAGCTCTTGGGAATTGAATTAAAAAATCAGCTAGGAGAAATGACAAACTTAAGAGTTAGAGGACATGGTTAAGACAATCTTAAGAAAGTAGAACAAAGAGAAACAGAAAACATGAAGGGAAAAAGGAAACATCAGGGACCACTCCAGACTGTCTACCAGCCAAGAAACAGTAGCTCCAGAAAGAGAAAACAGAGGAAAGGGAGCTGGAATGTGCACAATTCTGAGGTGTCATTATTCAACCTATCAACCCCATGAAAAAGAGAGGCATAAAACCCCCAAAACAGAGCTCTCTGTTAAAAAAAATTGGAAAGTGTTGTCTCAGAAAGATGAAAAATCAACCAGTTCAGATTACGTCAAGAGGATGGAGGGCTCAGAGAGAAAGGTTTCCAAGAAAAAGTTGAAAATGATAGACTACTTCATGTGTTTGAGTATTCGAGAGGATATTTATAGTTATGAGGGAGAGCTGGGGTATGAATCAATGATAGGTAGGTAAAAAACAAATAAAATTTTAAAACGAAATAAAATAAGTAAAGTATTAACATTTAGCAAGACAAAAAGATACACAAGAGGAAAAGGAACCATAGTAAACTACATGACTCATATGTCATGCCCCATCATAATGGAAGCTCTGAACCATTAAATCTAACTGACAATGGATATAATAGATCTACATTAAGTGATCTAAATTGATGGAATTAAAACGAATGATATACTTTTTAAAAGAAAGTGGGAGAGAAGAAATATGGGAGGAGAGTTTAAGAAAGATAAAATATCTTTTTCAATAGAGTAAGTCAATACATGCCATACAAAACTAAAAAATCAAGAAACAGTGTCTAAACCCATAATTTTGAAGTAACGGAGGCAAAAACCTAAGAAAATAACAAAGATTGAAAGTGGTTGTCCCTGAGATGTGGGAACTGCAGGTGGGGATGAGCTCAACAGAAGATAGTTCTTTTTCCTTTTAAGCTCTTTTAGAACTGTTTGACTTTTTAAACTTTTTATATATGTAACTTGATAAAAATAAAATGCAAAAATGGAGAGAAGGTTAAACGTCACAGAGAAAAGAGACTTGGAAGTTGTTTTTCTACATTTATCTGGGATGAAATAAGAGGTTGTTTCACTTAGGTTTTTGTTTTGTTTTGGCTTTTGAAGGATTTCGTTTTTCATCTAAACTTGTTGACACATTTGAAAACACTTACTTCTAATTCTTAATAATAATGAATATATTATCAGCTATTTACTTCTCAGCTCCAGTGTCACCTCCTCTGAAAGGTCTCCTAGGCCACCCATCTAAGGTAGCTTCATGCAGCAGTTACAGTCAAAACACCTTCCTTTATCCACACCATAATTCTGACCATTATCTGACACTTTTGTGTTTGCTGCTTGTTTACTTGTCTGCGAACATCTGCCTCCTTTCTCTGAATGTAAACTCCAACAGAGCAAGGCTGGACTGCCTTGTCCACTGATCTAATCCCCACATCTATAAGAGTGCTGGCCCTAAGTAGGGCCCAGTTAATATTTAATAAGATATTCATATATTATTAAGTGACTTAGTTCTTTCCCCATCTCCTTTCTCTAATATTTCTGAAACTTCTGTATTCATTTTAAATCTACCTCAGAGACCAAAGCATATTCAATACTTAGACCTTGGTATTCAAAATTCCATTGTTTCAGTTGGAATCCCAATTCTTTCAGTTTTAGCTGTGTAGACTGAAGGTTAACCTTCTTTCTAGAAATTGATAACCTCAGCTGTAACATAATGTTATTTATAATAGCTGTGCCACAGAATTTCCTGAGGCCTTTTCACTTCATTTTTGATGTAAGAGAAAAGATAAGTTATTCCTTCCCTCTCATCCTTCACACTACTGTGAGGAAGGCCAAGTTCACACAGAGTTGAGAAGATGGTTTGGTGAATGCTGAGCAATTTCAGGGAACAGAAATAGCCACAGCAGACCATTGAAAATTTGTTTGAAGCTCAGGAAATACTTTTTTTTAGTCATCCATGTAATATAGATGTAATATAGTCCAGGAAGAGTTTCTCAATCAAGTAGATCTTAAACAAAAGCTCAGGTGATAAGCAGGTCAAGTTAACCTGAGTGCTTATGCAAAGTATAATGGTTAAAAGGAAAAATACAAAGGTAAGAAAAACCACAAACAAAAGATCCTTAAAAAGGGAATACCGTATCAGAATAAAAATAGTACGTTTAAAAGATAATGGACACACAGGTAAATGGGAAACGCTGGCAAAGAAATGGACATAGAGACTTGCAAGAAAGTGATGATGATTTCATTAATAATCTGATCTGAGAGACATCAGAGAGACTGTGGACAGCAGATGGGCTGAGTTGTACTAAATAAAGATGGGCAAGCTGCAGCATGTCACCTTCAGGTAAAGAATGTAATATAATAACAAGGAAAGGTTCACTTGGCTCTTAACTGTCACCCCCATGGCATGACTCGATCTTGAGGATGAAAGACAAACTGATTTAAAAAAGAAATGCCCTGGGAACTTCCATAATATCCCATGGCAGAGGCAAAGGAATGCTTTGAACTAGGAAACAAATAACTAGAACCAATGAATTTTCTCAGAAGTAAAGTATCTAATTTCCTGCAAATATCCCCAGAGTCTGAGGCAAGAGAAGTACAACATTCTGTGCCCTTCCTATGATGCATCATCACAAATAACTACATAATCCCCATCAGCAGAACACAATCTACAGATGTATTTTTAAAATTATATTGTTGTTTTGAATTTTCAGAGTTCTTTATATATTCTGGATGCAAATCCTTTACCAGTAATTTTTTTTTTAATTAAAGTATAATTAACATACATTATATTAGTTTCAGTTGAGCAACATAGTGATTAGACATTTGTATACATTGCAAAATGATCACTATACTAAGTCTTGCTATCATCTGTCCTCAAAGTTAAACATTTTTTTTCTTGTCTTGAGAACATTTAAGATTTACTTTCTTAGAAACTTTTAAATTCACAATATTATTATTGATTAGTCATCATGCTGTACATTACGTCCCTTTGGCTTATTTTATATCTGGAAATTCATACCTCTTGATTCCCTTGATCCACTTTGCCCACCCCTAATCCCTCTCCCCTCTGGCAACCACCATACAGGTGTACGTCTTAAGAAAACAATAGAGTTGAAATATTTTCAGCAATGCAAGATACCAGAGGCTCTGGGATTCCCTGAAGGTGATTGTTTAGCCCGAATAAAAAAATTACTTTTCATTTGTTTGTAGCCCACAGGCCAAAGTACTTGAAAAAAAAAAAATACTGAATGTTATTTGAGTTGCTTCTATTTTGCCAGGAAAAATTATATTCATTCTGCCATCCATAGAGTAACTGGGACTTTGATGAGTTTTTATGAGTTAGGCTCTTATCCAGTGTCTACTGGGGTTTCTAACTATTAAAATAAGACTATTATGAACACTTCATTAGAGAAGTTGTCTCAGCAAAAATGAATATGAAGCAGGAGGTTGCAAGATGTTTTAGGGACATACTGGGGAATTAATACTAAATAGGAAAAAACCTTTCCTTCACAGAACATCCAATTCAGTGGGGGAAAACAGACAAGTAAGCAGACAATTAGAGTTGGCAAGAACTAAAGGGAAGTTAGTGCCAGGTCCTAATGAGGTTTGTGTTCATCTGACCCTTGCCTAAGAGGCTCAATGATTCCATCTAATGTCACACGCAGCTGAGCACACAGGGTAGAGGCAAGACAGCACCACAAATCAGATGAGACTTATTAGCACAGGTAAAAAAACAACTCAAAATATACCTCCTACTAGTACTGGCTCAAGAGTATCAGCATTGAATATTAAATAAATACATTATAACTATTAGAAATTAGTAAGACAGGACTCTTGGTTGGGTCATTTTCAGAGATTGACACAAGAAGGGGACAGCCAAGAATAAATGCTGAGTATTGCAGGGAAGCGACAACAGTAGACTCTCCCTCTCATCACCTCCCCCAGCCTCCCTTTATCCAATACCAACAATATCTACTGGTGTGACAGAGAGTCAAAGAGAAATTTTCATTCGAAAGTTGAGATTTTTACATGCTGTGGCTCAAATCTCTCCTTGACACCTTGCTATTATAAACATTGTAAGACATAGATTGGGTCAACAAGAAGTAAATATAATGTAATATTATATTTTTTTAAATTTTCTTGTTTGGTTATTTATTACATCCTTCAGTTTTATATACTGTTTGTGTTTTGCAGACATGAATGACAGTCCATTGTGACAAATTTTGGAGATAAGTTTTGAGATGGAAAAGGTTTCTAGGTCTAGGTCTATGGACAATTCCGATAAGGTTAGTGATAAATAATTATAATTTTCTGAGTCATTTTGCTGTTCTAGTGTAATAAAAGATATAGAGAAAAAATCCATCTTTATAATAAAGGTTACTTAAATGGGTTTTACATGGGCTGGTAACCGAAGCTGCTGTTCCATTGCATGTGGTCTGGGGCAAAGAGCTTTTAACTGCTGTGATAGCTCCAGCAAAACTGAAGAAACGCTGGACCACAAATTACAGCCATTTAACAAGATCTTGATTATTTTAAGTGGCAATTGGAATCCCAAAACAGATTAAAGCTTTCAGTTAAAAGACTCAGGAAGCAACTTATTTAGTAACAGACTTACTTCCCTGAAAAGGAAGTCACACGGTTGATGAGAACATAGTAATGCTGATATATAAAATGATAGTAAGTAAAATGTTAGGGCAAAATACAGTATGAGAAACTGAAAAGTTTCTACTCTCAAAACGTAAAAGTCAATCACTAAAGATGACAAGCCACACGAAGCAAGAGGTTTCATGTAATAAATTAAAAAGCAACCGCTTTTCTGTCCAGGTTGATGAGTCAACATATTTCACTAACAAATTCATGCCGCAGCATTTGTAAGATTTGTATATGATGGTAAATTTCAAGAAAATATTATCTGCTGCAAAAATCTTTCCTGAGGGTGAAAAAATGTTCTGGAATTAGATAACGGTGTGGTTGTACACCCATATGAATATACTGAAAATCACTGAATTATACATTCGCAGTGGTGAATTTTATGGTATGTGAATTATACCTCAATTTAAAAAAAGCTTCCCCCAAAAGCAAAGGCCAAGATAAATAATGAAAAACATTTAAGAGACACAACTAAAATGCCTTCCTCAATCCCTCACTCTACTTAGAGCATTCTTTTTCTCTATTACGTCCTTATCAAGGTTGTCCTGTGTTAGAGAGAGCTTGGTATTTCTCCAATTAGATTTTAATGTGCTAAAGAACATTGATTGTTAAGACATTTATCTCTAAGACTTTTCTTTTGGCTGTATATTAACCAGGAATATTAACCAGTTTCTATTTTGGCCTGAGTGGCTTTGTAATATCCTCACCCCAGTAGATATTGAACCTTCAGGTCACAAGAATTTGGCCAGCCCAGTCTATGTCCCATCAGAAGCAAGAGGTCATGGGATATGCTTTTCCAACTAAGGTCACCTCTATAGACCTAGTTCACTTTGCGTCACTATCACAATTAACTTTACGTGGGTGTGCAGATAATTGGTTCAACATTATTCTGGACATGTCTGTGAGAGTGCTTCTGGATAAGATTAACATTTTAATTGGTAAACTCAGTAAAGCAGAATAAATGCCCTCCCCTATGTAGGTGGGCCTTCTTTGTCTTCTTGGTCTTCTGCCTTTGGACTCAGACTAGAATCTATGCCATTGGCTCTTCTGGGTCTCCAGCTTGTTCACTGCAGATCTTGGGACTTCTCAGCCTCCATAACTGCATGAGCCAATTCCTTACAATAAATTTCTTCATACACATGTGCATGCATGATTCTGTTTCTCTGGACAACCCTAACTAATACAGTCTCCCAGGGAGAGTGAATCGGGCTCTAGGAGGGTGACACATGTGTAGAGAAAGTCAACTTGATGAGCATGGTGTACAGAGGGTGGTGAGTCAAGACCCCAGAGCAGGCTAGATCCATGTTTTCCTCTTCTTCAGGAATACCTAAATCTGGTATATGACCCCAGACTGATACAGCTCCAATAAATGTTTTAGGCTTCCAAGCCATTGATCTATCCTGAGCACATGTGCCACCCCAGCTTGTTTTTGAATTATCCAATTTAATGGGACATAACACCTGGGCACCCAGTGGACTCCGGTGGGCATGTTGCAAATGAACAACTGATAGTACCATAACAACAGCCAAAAGCAAATGTGGCTGTTTTCCTCCACACTTACAGCCTTCCCTCCCAAAGCAAGGCTTCAGCCTACCACCAAAGTTAGAGATAAGGCCTGATATGTCTGCCCTGCCTTAAATATCCCAACATGTGCAGTGTTTTTCAAGTAAATTCCAATTTTAAAAAAGAGGTAATAAGGCACAAATATAAGGTTACAGACTACCTCAGAGCACTGAGAGGATAGCCCTTCAGTAGGAAGAAACAGCCAAAATCCTACTTGAAGGGAAAAATAAAATAACTGGTCTGGTAAATGTGGCTTATAACTTTCAAAATTCCCCTGTAACTTAACCAATGTCTCTGCAGCTCTGAACTGTGATACTTCCCTCTTCACACTAGTAAGGCTGAGGTTTGCTTGTGCCAGGAATGGGGTTTTGGGAGCACCTCTGGGTGAGAAAGTCACCAACTTGCAGCTCTTACCCAATGGAATAGCAGTCTTTCAAGAGCATTTTTTTTTTTCTGTTTGAGTCTGCCTTTTAAAATTTTCCAGTACCTTCAACTGATTATCTTTTATAATATTGTCCAGTGTTTCAAAATTGTGGATGGAATTGCCCCGGGTTTTTCTGCCACCATTACCAGAAGTCCCATTTCTACTGAATTTTGGAATTCATTTGGAAGGACTGAACTGTGAAATGTGTCTCTGAATTCTTAACAGTAACTACACAGTTATCTTCACAGGGAGCAGGGAAGGAAGGAAAGAGAAAATGAGAGGGAGATACTTTAGCAAGTTTCTCAGAGAGATCAAAGAATTCTTATGCAATAATGTCATCCCTACCAAAAAAAAAAAATGAAACTGTGTCAAAGCAGTCTGAGAAGCTAGAGAATTAACTAATAAAGCTCCTAAACTTCTGTCAACCTCTATGCCTTTCATATCTGCTACATTATTAAAATAATTTCTCTTTCTCTCATTAGACGAAGTAATTCTTAAGCAGAGCTTGAGAGTACTGAAGGACATTTCTTAATCTCTGTAGGAAGCAGTTTTTGCCATTTGAAATACTTCTCAGAATATTCTGTCCAAGATGCTCCAATGAGGTGGCTTGCTCTCCATCTTCAGCCTTGTTGATAATGATAAAAGAATGGTTCTCAGATGATTTCGTCTAATGTGATTCAATGATGAAAACAAAAGGAGAGAGAGAGAAAAGACTGGGTCTGCATTCAGGCTGCCTGTACTCAAAATTGGTAGCCACTCTTTTTAGAATGACCTTATACAAAACACTAAAACTCCTCAAGCCTCAGCTTTTCTAGTTATGAAATAGAGAAAAAATAATACCTATCTCATTGAAGTATGCTGAGGTTTAAATGAAATAATTTATCTAATGCACTCAGTACATTGTCTCATGGCACAAAATAATTGCTCAATAATTACTAGCTATAATTATTAAGGAGAGGGGAAAAAATATAGAGAAAGTTACCAGTACTCATCCCTCTTTCAGTAAGGCAGAAGATCTGAAAAGACTGAAAGAAAGCTCGTTGATTTAGAGCTACTGAGAAAGGGTCCAGAGGAGAGAGGGCTTCTGGCTCATTCATGTTCCTCACTGCTACCTGCCACTGTTGGAGCTCATTTGCTCAGATCACTGAGAGCACCTGCAATATCTTCACAGGCCCACTGGGGGTTCAGCATCTAGTTTGGGAAACAACGACCTAGAAAACAGAATCAAAGGCACAACAGCTTGGAAGCAAAGGCACAATGCTTCACATTGGAAGCATTTCCCAAAGTCTGAAGTTTTACTTTATGTCAACGTCATCTTTTTAATTTTAACACTGACAAAATCTTGGCATACTCATCTTTTATCAGGGTATTTCATAGATGCTTTCTTGCTATGCTAATACATATAATATGTCAGTGTTTCCACAGGCTACTAGACCTTGACTGAAGCATTTTATGAAACTGAACATGTTTTTTAGGTATGCGAATATTTCAAAGGTATTTTCACAGTTCTAATTAAGAAGTTTTAACAAACTATAAGTTCTGAAGCTAAAATTTCACACACATAGAACGGAGAATTAAATAATTTAGTAAACAAATGGCATATTCCATTTTTAAAAAATAATTTACATTGTTAGGATCCTATCTCAAACTTTTGATCAGTCTACAGATCAATCCACAAAGTAAGCTGAGTGTTCTATCTCTACCAATAAGTTTGCCTCTATTTCAATCCCTGGAGATTTTGTAGAATATGAAACAAACCAGAGACAAAAGATTATTTCTAGAACACTGAATACCTCATGTATAAGCTTCATGATATTACCTGTATCATATTACAAAAGTTCCTGGGATATATATGTATGCGTATGTGTATCTGCGTGTGTGTGTGTGTGTGTGTGTGTGTGTGTGTGTGTGTGTGTGTGTATAATACACATATATATATATACACACACACAGACATATATATACATTCCCCCAATTCCATTAAAGTATTCCCTTCTACCCTCGTTATAAACATCAAAGCTTTTCAAATAAAAGCAAGTAGAGAAAGCACATAAAGCTATGGACAGTTCTAATTTATAGTTTAGCATTTATAAAATGCATACTACTTCCCAGGCTATGTTCTAAATGCTTTTTAAATATTAATTCATTTAATACTCCTAACAATTCTGTGAGGTAGATACTATTTTTATCATTCCCATTTAGAGGAAGAAACATATACAAAGATGAAGATGAGGCATAAAGAGATTAATTGAAATTAATCCCAAATCTAAAATCTATGCAATAGCAGAGTTGTGCAACAGAAATCTGAACATGCTTCTCACTCTCACTCCCCCACCTTCACCAGATGGGGCCTTAAGCAGCTGCTTAACATTTTAAATTCTTCTGAAGGAAAACGGGTCTAGGTGATGAATATATTCTATATAAAACCGAATTTCTTTATGCATTTAGTTCCAACTCCAGGCCGAGAATTTCCCAGTTAGTACAAATTTTCAAGCCAATTATTCTTTAAAGGCAGTTTTGGTTTAATTTAGCCCCTTCTTCCACGCAGCAGACCATGGCTTCAGTTCCGTTTTCCTTCCCCTTACCAGTAAATATCTTGGCTTGCACTATTCATATAGAGTGTAAAAGGTTCTTTCATGACTTTAGAGGAGGAAATAAATCACTTTTTAAAACTTTATATTTAAATTAAATTAAAACTTCTTGTTAAAAGTTATAATATAGAATGCATGTGCTTTGTTCTCAGTTCATACCTGCAGAATGCTTGAATTTTCTGTGCAGAAAATCAGCAAGTGTCCTTTCACCTTGGTGAAAACTTATCAAAGAGTATACCCTTGAAAAATTGGGAAATTCCATTCTATAGCTTAAGAGGCAAATGAGCAAGTGTCCCCTACATTGACACATATTAGGCTATGTTCATATTCACAAGAAGCTGCTGAATCAAGTCCTGTGAAGGCAGGGACTGGGTCTGCTTTGCCTGTCACTGTGGCCACCACTGCATGCCCAGAACACACCGTAGTGCAAGGGACACACTTCATGAGTGAATGGACAAATTACCCACTTAAATCTCTCAAAGTTTAAGCAGTTTTGGTATAGCCTACATAATCAGTATGGAGTCCGCAACATTCCTAATTTGAAAAAAAAGAAAACACCCTTTGATGAACATGGTAACAGACCTGAAGAAAAGCTTCTATACATAGATCTAAGGCTCATGTGGATCTAAGGTAGATTTTTACTGAAGTGGCAATGACTGTTTTTCTCCTAGTGGATTCATATACTTCTATATTTTATGGATCACAACACCCACAGAGTATGTCTTATCCTCTTATTTGACCAGCCTGCTTTTCATAAAAGCAGCTTCTAGACTGTCTGTCTTGCAAATAGAAAAGCTGCACTTAAAAACAAAACAAGAAAACCTCAAATAGCCCAAAATTTCTTGATAACAAAGAACAAAGTTGAAAGTCTCACATTTCCTGATTTCAAAATATGTTACAAAGCTACAGTAATGAAAACAGTGTGGTACTGGCATAGACAGACATAAACCAATGGAATAGAATAGAGACTCCCAGAAAGGAATCATTATGATTATGGTCAAATAATCTTCAAAAAGTGTGGAAGGAACAATCTCTTAAGCAAATAGTTTCAAAAAACTAGATATCCACATGCAAAAGAATGAAGTTGGATCTTTACATTATATGATATGCAAAAATTAACTTAAAGTAGATTAAAGACCTAAACTTAAGACCTGAAACTATAAAACTACTAAAAGAAAACATAGGGGAAAAACTTCATGACATTGGATTTGACGATGATTTCTTGAGTATGACACAAAAAGCACAGACCACAAAGAAAAGGAAAAACAACAACACTAACATAAGTGAAGAAACCTTGGTAGGTTTATTAGCAGACTGAACATGGCTGAGGAAGTACTCTCTGAATTATACGATATATTAATAAAATCCTCAAAAACTGAAAAGCAAAGAAAATAAAACCTGAAAAAAAGCCCACCAAAATCTCCAAGGACTATGGGAGATAAAACTGCAAAAGGTGTAACATACATGTAATGGGAATACCAGAAGAAAAAAAAGAGAGAAAGGAACAGAAGAAATATTTGATACAATAATGACAGAATTTTTCCCAAATAAAGGTCAGAAACTAACCCACAGATCCAGGAAGTTCAGAGAACACCAAACAAAATAAATGACAAAAACAAAACAAACAAACAAACGAACCCTATACTTCAGTATATCATTTTCAAATTACTGAGAATCAAAGATAAAGAAAAATTCCTAAAAGGAGCCAAAGGGAAAAACACTTGGCTGTAGAGAAACAGAGGTAAGAATTATGTTCAACTCCTCAGAAACCATGCAAGCAAGGAGAGAGTAAAATGAAATATTTAAAATATTGAGAGACACAAAACCACCAAACTAGAATTCTGTACTCTATGACATTATCCTTCAAAGTAAAGGAGAAATACTTTCTTAGACAAACAAAGCTCGAGGGAATTGTTGCCAGCAGATTCGCCTTGCAAGAAATGTTAAAACAAGATTTTTAGAGAGAAAGAAAATAATACAGGTCAAAAACTTGGGTCTATATAAAGTAAGGAAGAGCATCAAAGAAGAAATAAGTGAAAGTAAAATAAAAACTTTTTTCTTATTTGTAATCGATATAACAGATAACTGTTTAAAATAATACTTATGATGTATTCAATTATATATGCTTATGTATATATCTTATGTGTGTGTGTGTATATATACTTAGATATACTTATATGTGTTAAATTGAGGACAAGTAACAGAAGAGAAGAAATTGAATTATTTAATTTTTTAAAGGTATTCACAATACTCATAAAGTGGTACAGTGTAATTTGAAAGCTTGGATTAGCTGTAAATGTATATTGCAAACTCTAGGGTAACCATTTAAAAAGGTAAAAACGAGAAGTATAACTGATATGTTAAGAAAGAGAAAACAAAGTCATGAAATATTCAATTAAAACCACAAAGGCAGAAAAAAATGGAAGACAAAAATAGGATGAGGGCAAGAAATAGAAGGGCAACAAAAAACAAGGGCAAGAAATAGGAAACAGTAATACATATGGTAGATATTCATCCAATGATGTCAATAATAACTCTGTATATAAATGATCTAAATGCATCAATTAAAAAACAGATTGTCAGAGTGGATCAAAAAAATAAGACCTAACTATATGTTGTATACAAGAAACCCACTTTAAATATAAAGACCTGATAGATTAAAAGTAAACAGATGGAAAAAAAATACCACACTAACACTAGTTAAAGAGAGTGGTAGTAGCTATATCAAATTCAGATAGAGGAGGCTTCAAATAAAAGGAAGGTTATGAGGGATGAAGAAGGGCATTACATAATGATAAATAGGTCAAAGTGGTCAATTCCCCAAGAAGACATAACAATGCAAAATACCAGCATTTGCATCCCCATTACATTTGTAAAGTTGACTACAACAGCACAGTAAAAGGATCAAATACCATGACCAAGTGAAATTTATCCCTGTAATGCAAAGCTTGTTCAATATACACAAACCAATTAATATGACACACAATTAACATCAACAGACTATTAAAATCATGATTATCTAGATAGATGTAGATAAGGTATTTGGCAAAATGCAAAACCTTTTCATGATAAAAACTCTCATGAAACTAGGAATAGAAAGAAAATACTTCAGCATATATAAGTCTACAGCTAACATCATGCTCAGTGGTAAAAAACTGAAAGCTCTTTACTAAAATCAACAACAAGACAAAGATCTCCTCTCACCTATTCTACTTAATGCAGTAGTGGAAGTTTAAGCCTGGACAATTAGACAAGAAAAAGAAATAAAAGTCATCTAAATTGGAAAGGAATAAGTAAATTATTCATTTGCAAATGGCATGATCTTATATATAGAAACCCCAAAGACACTATAAAAAACTGAACTAGTAAACAAATTAAGTTACAGAATACAAAGTCAACACACAAAAAATCGGTTGCTTTTCTGTACACTAACAATGAACTATTTAAAAAAGAAATTAGGAAAACAATTTATAATAGCATCATAAAGAATAAAACACTGAGGAATAAACTGAACTAAAGAGATGAAAGATTTATATACTGAAAACTATAAAATTGATGAAAGAAATTTAACAAGACAGACAAATGGAAAGACATCCTGTGTTCATGGATTGGGAAAATTAATACTGTTAAAACGTCCATACTACCCAAAATAATCTACATATTCAATGCCATCCCTATCAAAATTGCAATGGCATTTACTACAGAAATAGAAAAATCAATTCTAAGATTTGTGTAGAACTATAAAAGACCCTGAATATCCAAATCAATCTTGAGAAAGGACATAGTTGGAGGTACCATACTTCCTGATTTGGATATAATTTATGAAGCTATATACAATAACATGGATGGACCTTGAGGACATTATGCTAATGATTAAACAAACTGTATTACATGCATAACATGGAATACTACTAAAATATTATTCAGCTATAAAAATAAAAATTGATACATGCAACATGAACACTGATACATGACACAGAGACTACTGACACATGAAACAACCTGGGTAAATTATGCCAAGTGGGAAAAAAACTCATAAAGATTATGTACTGGGTAATTCCATTTATACAATGTTCTTGAGATGAAAAATTATAGAAATGAAGAACAGAATAATGGTTGCTAGAGATTAAGGATGGGTTGTGGCAGAAACAAAGCAGGAGTTGCTATAAAAAGATAACATGAAGGACTCGCAGTGATGGAAATGTTCTGTATTTTGGCTCTCAATGTCAATCTCCTGCTTAGGATACTATAGTTTAATTTTATCAAATGTTATCATTGTGAAAACTAGATAAAGCATACACAGAATCCTTCTGTATTATTTCTTACAACTGCATTTGAATCTACAATTACCTCAAAATAAAAAGTTTAATTAAAAGATGAAGCAAAACAAAACTAAAAAGATGCAGGCTTTTTCATCCTTTTCTTTCCAACCTCATCTATTAATTTCTGAGTATTCTCCCAGCTCTATCACTGTCTTCCACTATTAGCTCAAAAATATTTTTCTCTTTCCCGGCTCTGGTAATCATCCTCATTTCTATATTCTAATGCACATCTGTATTCATAAATCAAGCCTGCATGTAATTTTCTTTTCTTGTATTGTCCTTGTCTAGATTTGATAAAAAGTTTCTTCTGCTTCATAAAAGGACTTTATAAGTATTTTACAATCATTTTCTATTCTTTAGAATCATTTATATAAGAATACAATTATCTATGCCCTGGAGATTTAGGAAAATTCACTTGTAAAATATTCTCAGCCTGGTGTGTTTTACATGGTGACAACTTCTTATGCTCATTTCAATTTATTTAATGTTTTTTAAATTTATTTTTGAGTTAATTCTGTTCAAATATTTATTTATAAAATAAATCCATCAAAATATGAAAATCATTGGCATAAAATCTATCAATGTCATCTCATGATTTTAATACAGACTATATCTGTAGAAATGTCTTCTTCATTCCTAATTTATTTGGACCATAATCCATTTTTCTTTATCAGTTCTGCCAGAGTATTTGTCAAGTTCATTAATTTTGTCAAAGAACCACACTGTTTTTTGTTAATTTTCCCCATTTTCTTTGATATTTCTTCATTAATTTTTACTTTGATCTTTATTATGTCTTTCCTCCACTTTATTATTTTTTAAATTTTATTCATTTATTTTTTTATGGTAACATTGATTAACAAAATCAAATAAGTTTCATCTGTACACTTTAACAGTAAGGCATATATATTATTACACTGTGTGCTCACCTTCCATAGTTAGATTTCTTTCTATCACCACATATTTGACCCCCCATATCTAGTCTACCTCCCCCCACCCTCTACCCTCTGGCAACCAATAGTCTATGATCCATGTTCATGAGTCTCTGTTTGTCCTGTTCATTTGTTGCTTTTAGGTTTATATCCCATATATAAGTGATATCATGTGATTTTTCAACGTTTTCTGTCTGGCTTATTTCGCTTAACATGATTATCTCCAGGTGCATCCAGGTTGTCACAAATGGCAGTATTTCATCTCTTCTTATGGCTGAGTAATTTTCCATTGTATATATGTACCACAGCTTCTTTAGCCGATCATCTATCATAGGACACTTTGGTTGCTTCCATGTCCTCATCCTGCTGCTATGAACATTGATGTGCAAATATCTTTTCTAATGTGAGTTTTCAAGTCTTTGGGGAAAATACCCAGAAGAAGGATTGCTGGAACATATGGTAGATCAATTCTTAGTTTTCTGAAGAAACTCCATACCGATTTCCATAGTGGCCATACCAATTTGCAGTCTCACCAGCAGTGTATGAGGGTTCCTTTTTCTCCACATCCTCTCCAACATCTGTTATTACTTGTCCTGTTGATTATAGCTATTCTAACAGATGTGAGATGGTATCTCATTGTGGTTTTGTGTAGCATTTCCCTAATAGCTAGCAATGCTGAACATCTTTTCAAATATTTGTTGGCCATTTGTATGTCCTCTAGGGAGAAGTGTCTGTTCAGGTCCTCTGCCCATTTTTGATTGGATTGTTTGTGTTTTGTTGTTGTTGTTGTTGTTATTGAGTTGTATGAGTTCTTTGTATATTTTGGATATTAGGCACTTATTGGAGGGGTTGCTTGCAAATATATTTTCCCATTCAGATGGTTTTCTCTTTACCTTGTTGACAATTTCTTTTGCTGAGCAGAAGCTTTTTAATTTGATGCAGTCCCATTTATTTATTTTAGCTTTTACTTCCCTTGCTTTTGAGGTCAAATTCATAAAACCCTCTTTAAGTCCAAGGTCCTTGAGTTTAGTTCCTATATTTTCTTCTATACTTTTTATTGTTTCAGGTCTTATATTCAGGTCCTTAATCTATTTTGATTTAATTTTGTTGTGTGATGATAGATGACAGTCTAGTTTCATTTTTTTTGCAGGTGGCTTTCCAGTTTTCCCAACATCATTTATTGAAGAGGCTTTCCTTTTCTCCACTGTATGTTTTAGGCTCTTTTGTTTTGTCATTTGCCCATATAAATATGGGTTTACTTCTGGACTCTCAATTCTGTTCCACTGGTCCATGTGTCTGTTTTGCTGCCAATACCACGCTGTTTTGATTACTGTCGTTTTGTACTATAATTTGAAGTCAGGCAGAGTGACTGATGCCTCTAGCCTTGTTCTTTTTTATTAGGATAGCTTTGGCAAATGGGGGTCTTTTGTGCTTCCATACAAACTGATGATTTTTTGTTCTATTTCTTTAAAAAAAGTCGATGAGATTTTGATGGGGATTGCATTAAATCTGTATAATGCTTTAGGTAATATGGTCATTTTAACTATGTTGATTCTTCCAATCTAAGAACACAGAATATCTTTCCATTTCTTTGTATCTTCTTTGATTTCTTTTACTACAGTCTTACAGTTTTTATTATATAGGTCCTTTACATATTTCATTAGATTTGTTCCTAGGTATTTTTTTCTTTTTGTTGCAGTTGCAAGAGGAATTATTATTTTTTTTCCATTTCTTTTTCTGACACTTCATTATTAGAGTATAAGAACACTATGGATTTTTGAACATTGATTTTGTATCCAGAAACTTAACTGTCTTTGCTTATTGTTTCTAGTAGTGTTCTTGTGGAGTCTTTAGGGTTTTCTATATAGAGAATCATGTCATCCACAAATAGTGACAGTTTAACTTCTTCATTTCCTATTTGGATGCCTTTATATATTTCTTCTGTCTGATTTCACTCTCTAGTACCTCCAATGTTATTTAAGTAACAGTGGTGATAGTGGACAGCCTCTCCTTGTTCCTGATCTTAGAGGAAAGGTTTTCAGTTTTTCACCATTAAGTATAATGTTGGCTGAGGGTTTGTCATAGATGGCCTTCATTATGTTAAGCTACCTTCCTTCTATACCAATTTTGTTATGTTGTATTTTGTCGAAGGCATTTTCTGCATCTATTGATATGATCATATGATTCTTATTTTTTAATTTGTTTATGTGGTGTATCACATTAATCGATTTGCATATGTTGAATCATCCCTGTGCCTCTGGCGTGAAGCCCACTTGATGGTGGTGTATAATCTTTTTAACATGTTACCATATTTGGTTCACTAGAATCTTATTTAGGATTTTTGCATCTGTGTTCATGAGAGATACTGGTGTGTAGTTTTCTTTTTTTGTGTTATCTTTACCAGGCTTTGGTATCAGGGTAATATTGGCCACATAAAATGAGTTAGGAAGTGTTGCCTCCTCTTCAAGTTTTTGGAAGAGTTTGAGGAGAATAGGTATTAAATCTTCTTTGAATGTTTGGCAGAATTCACTGGTGACACCATCTGGTCTTGGACTTCTACTATTTGGTAGGTTTTCGATGATTGTTTTAATTTTCATACTGCTGATCGGTCTATTTAGCTTTTCAGTTATTCTTGATTCAGTTTAGGGAGGTTGTATCTTTCTAAGTACTAGTCCATTCCCTCTAGGTTATTAAATTTAGTGTTATATACTTTTTCATAGTATTCTTGTATGATCCTTTGTATTTCAGTGATATCTGTTGTAATTTCCCCTCTTTCATCCCTGATTTTGTTTATTTGTATCTTTTCTCTTTTTTCTTTAGTGAGTCTAGCCAGGGTTTTAGTCAATTTTATTAACCTTCTCAAGAACCAACTCTTTGTTGTATTTATTTTTTCTATTGTTTTTTGTTGTTGTTGTTTTCAATTTCATTTATCTCTGCTCTAATTTTGATTATTTCTTTCCTTCTGCTGAATTTAGGCTTCATTTTTCTGCCTTTTTTAGTTTTCTAAGATAAAGTATTAGGTTGTTTATTTGGATTCATTCCTGTTTTTGGAGGTAGGCTTGTAATGATAAGAACTTTCCTCTTATGACTGCTTTTACCATGTCCCAAAAGTTTTGATATGTTGTACTATCATTATCATTCATTTCTAGTATCTCTTGATCTCTCTTTTTATTTCTTCTCTGACCCAGTTATTCTTCAGTAGCATGTTGTTTTATCTCCATGTATTTGTGATTCTTCCCAATTTCTTTTTGCAGTTGATCTCTAGTTTCAAAACATTATGATCAGAGAATATGGTTGGTATGATTTCAACCCTTTTATATTTGTTGAGGCTATATCTGTGTCTCAGTATGTGGTCAATCCTTAAGAATGTTTTATGTACACTAGAGAAGAACGTATAAGCAGCCGTTTTGGGATGGAAGGCTCGGTAAATGTCAATTATGTCCACTTGGTCTAATGTGCCATCTCAGGTTGTTATTTCCTTATTGATTCTGTTTGGATGATCTGTCCACATCCGACAGTGGGGTATTTAGGTCCCCTACCACAATAGTGTTTTGGTCTGTTTCTCCCTTTAGTTCTGTTAGTAATTGCTTTACATATTTCAGGCTCCCTGATTGGGAGTATAGATATTAATAAATGTTATGTCTTCTTGGTGCATGGTTCCTTTTATCATTATAAAGTGTCCATTAGTATCTTTCTTTACCTTTTTTATTTTGAAGTCTATTTCATCTGATATTAGTATTGCTACTTCTGCTTTTCTCTGAATGCCATTTGCTTGGAATATCATTTTCTACCTTTTGAGTCTATATTTGTCTTTGGAGCTGAGATGTGTCTCCTAGAGGCAGCATATGGTTGGGTTTTGTTTTTTTGATCCAATCTGGAACTCTGTGCCTTTTTATTGGTGAGTTCAGTCCATTTATATTTCAGGTGATTATTGAAAAGTACCACAAAATTTTTACTATAAGGGCAGTAGGGGAGAAATATTCTGGTGGTTAAACCGACTTTATCCAGGGGGGACTTGAACCCACAATCCTTGGCTTAGAAAGCCAGCACTTTATCCATTAGGCCACTAAGCTTCACAGGGTGATCATTGAAAAACAAAGTCTTCTTTTAGCCATTTTATCTTTTGTTTTCTGTTAGGCTCCATTGCTTCCTTGTCCCTGTGTTTCTATTTTCTTTGGTTGATTTCTGTGTGTTTTGCCTCTGCTTCTTCTTATTTTATGTTATATACCTCAGTTCTGAATCTTTGGTGCGTAGTTACCATTATGAATATGTAAAGGATAGTTATATATATATATATATATATATATATATATATATATATATATATATATATAGTTGTCCATTTTCTTCTGTGCGTGCCTTATCTCCATTTCCCTTGAGAATTGAGATCTTTGAATTCTCCCCTTTTCAGTCACTGTTAACTCAATTTGTTCTTATGTATGCTGAACATTCATAACTATCTTGTTATAACAATTCTCTTCTTATTATTTAAGCTTATAATGCCTTGTTCTTAGTAAGGCTTGCACTCCTCTGCTTCTATATGTCTGATAGTCACCTTACTCCTAATTATGTTTTTTTTTTTTGTCATTTTGTTTTAGGTTAGCTGAACCCTTTCAGTATTACCTGTAGTGTAGGCCTCGTAGTGGAGAATTCTCTTAATTTTTGTATGTCTGAAAAGGTCTTTATTTCTCTTTCTTATCTAAAGGAGAGCTTAGCTGGGTACATTATTCTAGGCTGGTAGTTCTTTTTATTTAATAGTTTGAATATTTGATTCCACTCCTTTCTGGCCTGTAAGGTTTGTGCTGAGAAGTCTGATGATAATCTAATGGGTTTTCCTTTATAGGTTACCATCTTCTTCTCCCTGGCTGCCCTGAGAATTTTGTCTTTGTTGTTTATTTTTGATAATTTTAATACAATGTGTCTTGGTGAAGGCCTTTTGGGGTTCATAGTTTGTTGGCTTCTTGAGTTCCAAACTCCAGCTCATTCCTTAGACTTGGGAAATTCTTGTCCACTATTTATCTGAAAATACTTTTTAGTCCCTGCTCCTTTACCTCCCCTTCAATAATGTCCATTATTCTTATGTTTACTCTCCTGAAATTATCACCTAGTTCTTGTATTTCTCTTTCATTATTTTTCATTCTTCAGTTTCTCTCTTCTTCTGATTTATTTTGATTCTTGTCTTTGATGTCACTGATCCTTTCCTCCATTTGTCAGCTCTGTTTCCCAAGTTTTCTCTTTCATTTTTTAACTCTTTCAGTGTGTGTTTTTTCTTCAGAAGAGCTATTCTGTTCTCTTTGAGGGTTCCAATCTCCTTGCTAAAGAACTCATTCTGCTCATCTAGTGTTTTTTCAATTCTTGAAATTGTTAATATGACTTGTTTTGTAACTCCTTGAGTTTTTTTCAGAAGTACCATCCCGAATTTTCTGTCATTTAAATTGCATATTTATATGTCTGTAAGCTTATTTTCTGGAGATTTTTCTCTTTCTTTCTGAGATGCCTTGTCACTTTGGTTGATTATGGTGTTTAATGGACTATTTCTCTGCCTGGGCATTAAGAGAAATGTATTCAGCTTTTTTTTTTTTCCAGAAAGAAGATTTATTATATAAAGGTTTCTCTTTAGTCTGCTGCAAAGAAGGTGCTTTTTTTTTTTTTTCTTTTTTGGTTTCCAGTTGGTGACATCTAAGCCTCTTTTATCTCTGCTTTATATAAAGCCTCAATTATGCTTTCTTTTTTTTAATAGATGTTTAATCATGCTAACTACTCTCAGTCTCAGTCCCTGTCAGTGTTAGCAACAAATTTGGTAGCATTTGCTCAGATTCCTCTGGAACTCCTTGATGTTGGGTCTCGGAGGGTATGTGGGGAGGGGCCCTTTGGATTGGGGTTTGGGTTTGGGGACTGCGGCTCAGCCTTGGTTTTGTAACCATGGCTGGTAAAAGTCAACTGTCTTTTTTCTCTGCTGTCCTGCTTCTTTGCTTTCTGCTCTGATGTCTGTGCCCTGCTGCCAGTCTCATGGAGCTCACAGCACTCCCAGGCAGGGCTGTTCAGGGAACTCGTCACGCTTCCTTTCCTCCCCCTCCTCCTGCAGGTAGCTCTGGTGGCTGCAAGAGACAGATTCTTCGTTTCTCCCAGTCCACTGCTTGACACCCGGAGTTCTGACCTGTGGTAGCTCTTATGCACAGATCCCATGCTCAGACGTGCTGGTGTGCAGTTTTGGTGTTTTTTTGTTGTTGTTGAGTTTTAGAAGTTCAGCTTATTGTTGTTTCAAGGGGAGAGATTTGAGGATGTCTCTCACTCTGCCATGTTTCTCCAAACCCTCTTCTGCTTTCTTTAGCTTTACTGTTATTCCTCTTTTACTTCCGAAGTTAATGCTATTAAAATATAATTTGCATTTTCTTTTTTCTCTTTAGTATTAAATTCAAATTAGCCTCATTTGACAGAAACCAATGTACCAAGGAATCTATCCTCCACTTTTTATCCTTTTGTGTTTTAATGTGGCCTGTGTCTAACTTTGGGTCAGTAAGTGATGTGTGCAACTTCTGTGTCAACCCTTTAAAGATAAAGCCACCTTTCTCCATCTGTCCTTTTTCCTTTTCTCACTTTCTGGGAAGTTGTGATGACCTGAGCTGCCCTGTCAGCTTCAGACCACTCACTTTTGTCTTGTTTTGTGGAAGAGAAATCTAAATATTTAAGCAAAAATATTTTGGGCTCTCTTTTATAACAGTTTGAACTTTCCCTAATTAATGTAACTCATAGATAGTATTTAAGGCTATTAATTCTCCTCTAAATATGACATATCTGCATCGCACAAATTTTGATATATACTGATAATTTCCTTGCCCTTAAGTTCTAAATATTGCTTAATTAC
This sequence comes from Eidolon dupreanum, assembly GCA_028627145.1. Taxonomy (NCBI): domain Eukaryota; kingdom Metazoa; phylum Chordata; class Mammalia; order Chiroptera; family Pteropodidae; genus Eidolon; species Eidolon dupreanum. Next base: position 31,214,754 of record CM053515.1, read on the forward strand.
AACTATTATTTCTTATTTCAACCAAGATTTAAAAATGCTAATTATCTTCTCAAAATAAGTTTGTCTGTGTTTTACTTTTTATTATTGACTTTAAATATTACTGCATTTTGGTTATGGAAAACAGAATTTATAACATTGATTCTTTAAATGTGTTGACATTTTCTTTGTGGCCAACTACTGAGCAATTGTCATGAGCTTTTACAATTTAGTAACAGATCCTTAAAATAAGTTTTTTGTAGACAAATTATAGAAGATATAGAAAAAACCATGATCAACGGGAGAGATCAAGCAAATTTTAAGAACTAAGAAATGCTTGGTGGAAAGGTTTTTTGTACATGTTATATATACACATTTGTAAAATATATATTATATATATACTTTTATTTGTTTAACTCATCTCTTATTTTTAAACATTTCTTGATTTATAAATGCCCAGAAACTCTTCATATATTAAGGAGATTTAATCTCTTCTCTTTGGTATGCTGTAAATATTTTCTACTAGGCAATCATTTATATTCTGATGATGTGTATAATGTCATTTATGATACAACACATTTAAATTGTTATATAGTCATTTGTTATTTCCTTTGAGTCTGCATATATATATTTATATATGCAGATTTGTACATTCATAATATACATATATTTGTTGTTATATTGATAATATTAAGCTCCCTTAAATTAATTAATTTGTGTATATGAAGTGAGGTGTGTATATATACAAATTTTTATATATATAAAATATAAGTTTCCTATTTGGTTATTTGCCAGTATGTGTGTATACATATTAGTTTTACATTTATATGTAAATATATGTAAATATATATAGTGTGTGCATATATATATACACACATATATATATATACACACACACTATATATATATATATATATATATATATATATATATTCCTAATGTAAGTACCTATTAATTTCCAATATACTACTATCTAGTGGCTTAAACAATAAAATTTATTATCATACAGTTTTAGAGGTCAGAATTCCAACATGGGGTCTTTCTTACTGGGCAAAAATTGAGGTGTTAGTGGGGCCATATTCCTTTCTGGAATCTCTATGGGAGAATCAGTGTCCTTGACTTTTTCAGCTTCTAGCAACTGCCTATGGCCCTCTTCCTCCCTCATCAAAGGCAGAAATAGCAAGTTGGGTCCTTCTTATACTGATCACTCTTAACTGCTTTTGTCATCACATCTTCTCTCTCATTCTTCTTTCACTTCCCCCTCTGCTTTTAAAGTCCCTTGTGAGTACGTAGCATCCACCCAAATAATCAAGGATAATCTCCCCAGCTCAAGGTCAGCTGATTAGCAACCTTAATTCCATTTACGATCTTAATTCTCCTTTACCACATAACCTAACATGTTCATAGGTTCAGGAGAGCAGGATGCAAATACTTTTGGAGACCATTATTCTGCTTATCACAGAAAGAAACCTACGAAATACCAAGAAATATATCTAACAAAATATGTGCAATACTTTCAAGGAGCAAAATGTATTTCAAGATTATAAAAGAAGATCTGAATGAATCAATAGCTATACCACATTTAAGTATTGTAAATATGTTAATTTTTTTCAAATAATCTACTTTAAAAAATTGTTTTACATAAAATTTGGCAAGCTGTACCCAAACTCACTAAAGCATAAAAAGTAAAGACTACTTAAGAAAATTTTGTGTAAAGAAATGTCATGGAATTTATCTTAGCATACATAAAAACTCATTTCAAAGTATAGTAATTGCAATACTGTGTGATGGGTACAGTGATAGGCAATCACAATAGAGCTGTGGTCCCCAACCTTTTTGGCACCAGGGACCAGTGTGCCTAAGAGAATCTAATGCCCGATGATATGAGGTGGAGATGAGGTGGAACTGAGGTAATGATGCTAGCACTGGGGAGCTGCTGAAAATACAGATAAAGCTTTGCTGTCTCTGCCATCACTCACGTTCTGCTGTGTGGCCCAGGTCCTTAGAGGCTGTGGACCAATACTGGTCTATGGCCTGGGGGTTGGGGACCCCTGCAATAGAAGATCCAGAAAAAGAACTGCTCTCTATGAGAACATAGAATAAAATACTGGTAGCATGTCTCAATAATTCAGTGGGAAGAGGAGAGACAATTCGGTAGTACCAGTTTATTAAATTTTTAGACATTTTTCATAGATCTCTACCACATATTATATGCTAAAGTAAAATGCAGAAGCTTAAAGGACCAAATGTTAAAAAATATCTCTAGATGAATATGATTGTATTTTTATGAAGTCCAAGAACAGGCAAAATGGCAACAGAAATTAGAAAATGGGTGGCAATTCAGAGAAACTGATGTGAAAGGAGAATGAAAGAACTTTCTGGAATTATGGAAATGTTTTTTAAAAACCTTGATTTAGAGGGTGATTACAAAGGTGTGTATAATTTTCAAAAATCTGCGCATCGAATGGTACATGTAAGGTCTGTGCATTTTATTTTATACAATTCGTAACAATAAAAAATCATTAGATGAAAATACAAAAAACAAAAGGTATGTGTTTTGAATTTTCAGTGTTAGTATAAAGGTGTGTGTGTGTGTATGCGTGTGTTTGTATATGTGTGAAATTTCTGGAAGAATATACAGAATTATTTTTATCTGTATTGCGGATAAAAAAGAAAGCATGGAGCCACTATAGAAGGGAGCCTTGCTTCTCACTTTATCCCTTTTGTTCTAAATGTTTTACTGTTTGTAGGATAATACATGCTATCAACCTGAAACTGTGTTTCATAGTAACATATGGCAGCTCGGCTAGTGAAAAATAAAGCAGAATTTTTAGATTTATATAACTTCAGGTAGGAGTTCATAATTTAGAGATTCATCAGTGAAAACAAAGAGTTTGTAAAACCATTTCAAAAAGCTCTTACATGCTATCTGCCAAAAAGCTGGTAAAAGATGAAATGGAAAATACAAACTTAGTAGGCAATGAAATTATTGATTACACTTTAGATTTATATTCTCATGAAAGGTGAGGAAGAAAAGATGTCACTCATGTAAAGAAAACAAACTCAATGAATGTTGTTACTTTTTATGTAACTTTTTAACTAAGCTACTTGACCCTAAACAAGAAATTATTTCTCGAAGTTCTAGGGCTTCTGAAAACAGATATATTTTATTGGTGCCATCAAACAGTTTCAGAAGATATGACAGTATATCAAACAGAACTATGATGAATCTCCAAATTTCAGATATTATTTATTATCCAGAATTATGTGCCTCAACCAAATACGAAATATATGAGAGGGAAAATGTAAGATTTCATCAAGTACAAGGGTTTTTTTAAATTTTTAAACGAAAAGATATTTATGTTTCTTACAAGTCAAAAGAATGCAAAATCCAATCTGATGATACAGCCACTTGGGTGGGAGTTTAATACTATTGTAATCAGATCCAAGAACTGTATACCATGTGACCTGAATTTAGTGCACATGAGCCGTGAGATCACCCCACGTGAGAGACTCAAAGATTTTGCTGCTGTGGCAGTCAGGGTTGCCAAGAAGAACTCAGCTAAGTCTGAATTGAAATCTCTGATTGTCATTCAACTCAGATGAGAAAGTTATCTCCAATTGTTTGAAGTAAAATAATTGTTTCCTTACTGGGTGAGCACTTTCTAACATTGGGAATATTAGGATTAAGAACAAAAATGTTTAAAATAATCATATTAAGATTCTCTATGGTCTTTCCTGTTTCTGCACAGCTTGCTACCGGAAGTTGTTCTTGACAACCTTTTTAAAATGTTTGTAAAACTATCATTGCAGAGATAGTGTCTCTCTCCCAAAGCAACGGGCAGGAAGGCTCGCTGGCCATTATGAAAGACTTGAGTTCTCTAAGTTCAGGATCCCTCTGTGTGACACAATCATACTGCATGTGTAGGTGACACCTGGTCTTCTTTACATCACAATGGGAACTGAGGCTCATGGAATGAATGGTAAAATTAGTGGACTTGGGGTCCCAGTAAAAAGATATTCAAATGCCTCCTTAACAAAACATGCTTTATATTGCTAATGACAATATTTATGGATCTTCATCCCAAGCAGCACATGTACCTTGAAAACCTTGAATAATTATATATAATAGCAACATAGTAAGTTGCATTCCTAGGAAAGAATGAACACACGCACGCGCGCACACACACACACACACACACACACACACACACACACAGGGATCCTGCAGAATTTACTAAAGAACTTACTACTCTGATTGTTTACCAAGAGTGATTCCTCGAAATCCTAAGCTCTGAAATATATATTATCACCAATCAAAGAAATTTCAGTAGCAATATGACTGATAGATTAGGGAGATAATCAAGAAAAATATCAATATTATCTGTATATGCATAAACAAATGTAATCTTAGAAAAAAATATTTAACTGAAGAAGTATTCCCTAAGTGGTGAGGTGTGTAGTCTTTTTTGCAGTTATGCAGCAATTAAGGCCTTGTACCTGTCAAAGGAATTTTAGTTAGCAAATGGGTACAACTAGAAGAACAGCAGGATGAAAGCCCAGCACTGCAGAAAAACCTATTTGATTTTCCTCATTTGGATGGATGATAGAGGGTGTGCAAGGTTGTCCAGGGTACCAGAGGGGATGTCTCGATTCTTACTTGCTGGGCTGCCTTCTGTAGTTACCATTATCACTCACTTCCCACTCACCTAGAATTTTGCCTGAATGTCTTATCTACTAATTTTCTTGAACTGCTCAAATACAGATCATAGTTGGGCTTCTGCTTCTCTATCTCCTGAGCACTTCCCTTGGCCTAATGGTCCAGAAGGGCATTTTCTACTGTCTGAGAACATTCATATTCTCAATTAGTAATCAGTGAGATATGAGCTATGTATTCAAGAACTCCACTTAAAAAAATACAACTCCACTTTCTGCCTTTAGCAAAAGACTTTCAAAAAAGAAAGTCTGTCACTGGAGTGTACTCACTTAACATGGTACTATATTTGTTGTTGACAGAATAAAGGTTATGAAAATCTTTACTTGCATCCTTTCACAGTGCTAGATAATTCATACTATCAGCCTCTTCTCTAAATTGCTTTATTAGCTAACCTCTTATTGTTCAGATTTTACCTTTAAGAATTAAGAAAAATACTTCAGTAGAAATTCTTCCCTGACAATGAAATCATTCTTATAGCCAAAAGGCAAAATCACACCTCACTAAACAATCATGTCATAAAATGTCAAGGGCAAATCACTTACCCCGTGGTATTTATAACTACTAACTTCAAGAAACCGGTGACATATGATCTTTTGTCCCTTTCCATAAACCAAGTCTCTGGATTTCTGTCACACATCGCTATTCACAATTAGAGAGAGAGAGAGAGAGAGAACTTTCCAACTTTAAAGTGCCTGATTAGTTCAAGAAATATCCTTTCTTTATCTCACTCTTTTATTATCTCCACATTTAGGGAAATTTCTCATCTCTAATCCCCAAGTCTTTTTCCAAATTCATTACCACCATCTGCTTCCATACAGCATGGAGATGTCAATAAATCACTGGCCAGGTGTTTTTTCATGCCTGTCATTGCAGCCTCAGTTATTAAATCCATCCGTGCTGACTCTTGGGTTTCTGTCACAATAAGTTAACTTCTCTCCCATTGTCATTCCATGAGAGTTGCTTCTAAAAAAAAATGGCAATATATTTACTTCATAAACTGACTATTTTACATAAATAGTCTCAAGATCCTCTGGAGAGCACTCTCCCTCCCCAAGGTCCAACAGTAACAAAAGCATTTGTTTAGCTCCAACTGGAAACATCCAGCGAGCTCCCCCCGCTTCTCGGCTCCAGATCATTAGGGAATTTAAAATACATCTGTAAACCTCTGCTGTCATCTGCTATCTGGAAGGGCAGCAATAAGAACACTGCTCAGTTTCTCCGAATTTGGGAAAATGGTCCAGTTAACAGCATTTTCATCTCGCAGGGGCCTTAATTTGACTCTCTAATTTTGTAAATGAGAAAGTAGAGCCCTAGAATGAATATTTTTGCTAAAATTGCACAGCTAGTGAATGACAAAGCAAGTATTGTAACACGAGTCTCCTGATTATTTTGGCAAGGGAAGTCCGATTTATTTTATATTTTGGTTAATTTGGAATCACATAATAATTTTATGTGATTTTATCTCTTAACTCTTATAATTAACAGTACTTAATTATTTTCACTGCTTTTCTTTACAAGTCTTATCTTTAAATTTTATTTTTATGACATTTATATTTTTCAAATGTCCCGGCTCCTTTGTAATATAGAAGAGGGAATTACCAATTCTCTCTTTTTTACTCTTTCTGATCAGGGAGTTGATATGAATAGTACATAGCTTCTCCCTCAAGGATACTCTCGCAGTCTAAAAGAAAGACAGATGGGCAAAGAAATAATCACCTCTGCAGGATGACAATAAAGTAAGAGAAGTATGAATGGATGCTGGAAAGTAAAAGCAGAAGAAAGAATTGCTAATTCTGCTTGCATGGAAAAGGAAAGAGATGTTTAAAATGATATGCTGTCTTGAAGGATTCACAGAAATGTGCTGAGTGGTCTTGGAGAAGAGAAACATTATACACATAGGGAATGAGAAATCTATAAGCAGGAAGACATGAAAAAAGTAAAGTGTGTTTGTTCATTTAAATGTAAGTAGTAACATTTTGAGATCATAGTGCACAAGGAGAAATACTTCAAAATATATTCAATAACTAACAAAAAGACCACTGGCAAGAAAATGTGAGCAAGTAATTTTAATTACATTAAAATTACATTGTATTAAGCTGTGGTGACTATACTAAAAATGTTCCTTATATTTATTTATGCCTTACATATTCTCTGTCTCTGTGTCTCTGTCCCTCCCTCGCACCTTCCCTCCCCAAGTGTAGTAAATGTACTATCATATTCTCAGTTTTGCCCTAGCTATCATAAATACAAATAATCTAGTGGAAGTTAGCAGGGATTGGGCAGAAGAAAAAGAAAAAAAAATTAAATGCCTCTGTCTAGGAATGCACTGAAATAGGAATTGCCTTTAAGTATGGACACGATTTCTTCCTTTAAAGTTTTGTATCAAGAAATTATTCAGGGAAGATGACAGAATTAGGAGCACAAGGATCTGTCTCCCCATCCAGACAATGATCACACTACCAGAATTTGATGTAATTATTTTGAAACTCTGGAGTCTACTGAAAGCTTGCAACTCCCAGAGGAAAGACTGCATGAGAAATCATGGTAAAATTTAGTCAGTTTTATCTGTTAGCACAAAAACAGGTACCCGGGCCCAAGCCATGGCAGTTGGGTGTGCATGTGTTCCTGGAGCAGCTTGCACACAGCTTGCAGGAGCCAAGGTGAGTGAAAGGTATCTCGTCTTCCAAATTCTGGGGATCTGCACTCTGATTGCTGATTGCTGCTTCTGATAACAGAAATGCATACAAAAAGGCCATAGCCACTGTTGTTAAATGCAGTCCCTAGGATAACCACAAAGAAAATAGCTATGGAATATACACAAAAGACAATGAGAAGGGAACTTAAATGTTTCATTATAGCAAGTTAATTCAACTCAAAAGAAGACGATTATACAGGGAACAAGGGACAAAAATCCATAAGGCATACAGAAACAAAAAGCAAAATGACAAATAAGTTTCTTCTTATTGATATTTTTAATGTAAATAAACTAAACTCTCCAAACAAAAGCCATGAGATTGGCAAAAAGATCCAACTATATGCTGTCTGCAGAAAACTCACTTTTGATCCAAAGACACAAGAGATTGAAAATAAAGGACAGAAAAGATTACTCCATGAAAAGAGTAACCAAAGAAGAGCAGAGATGTCTATAGAAATATCACAAAACATAGACTTTCAGTCAAAAATTAAGTCAGAGACATGGGACATTAAATATTAATAAAAAGTTCAATATAGTAAGAAGATATAATTATAAACATTTATGCACCCAATAACAAATCATTAAAACATATGAAGCAAAACCCGACAGAATTAAAGAAATAGATGTTTATACAATAATAGTTGGAGACTTCAATAGTCCACTCAGTAATGGATAGAAAAGCCAGACAGAAGATAAAGAGAGGACTTAATCAACATGATAAATCACTAGATCTAAGAGAAAAACACAGAACACTCTATCCAACAACAGCATACACATTCTTCTCAAGTGCACACACATCGAACTATATGTTAAGCCACAAGTTAAGTCTTAAGAAATTTAAAAACATAGATATCATACAAAGTATTTCTCTGATCCCAACAGGATAAATTAAAAAATCAATAACAAAAGTGAAACTGGGAAATTCACAAATTTTTGGAAATTAATACACTTTTAAACAACTGATGGATCAAGGAAATCACAACTTATATCTGTGTCTTAAATATTCTCTCTATCTCTGTGTTCTAATTCTGTAATCCATTGTTTCTAGTTAACTCTCACTTATAGTTGCTTGTTTCTCTACATTTTTTGTGATTGGTGTGTGTGTATGAGAGGAAGGGAGGGAGGAAGAAAGGAAGGAGAGAGGGGATGGAGAAAGATGGGGGAGAGCGAGAGAGGTGAGACAGGTAAGTAGGTTGAGAGTGAGATTTAGTTCATATTTTGAGACTTTTCTTATTAGATGTCTTTGAAGCCTAAATTGAGGGTATAATCAATCCTCTAGCGACGATTTGTGTTTATACAACCAGGTTAAACAAAATACCTGGCCTGGGGTTTCTCCGGGCCACCCAGGTAAAGTGAATTCTGGCTCCTAAAACATGGTGAGAACCAGTTGCAGCTACAAATTTTCACAAGAAAAGGTTTTCTTCCATTAGAGCAACAGTCAAAATAAGCAAGTTTCCTTACTATCTCTCTTTGTAGAATTTTTTTTCTCGTTCTCTCTTTTGCTAAGGGTCACTTTTAGGTCACCTTGATTTCTCCTAGAGTCTCTAATAAATCCACAGATCTCTCCATGTACTTATTCCTGACCTCTTAAAACTATAGTTCCAGGCCACCAGGAATCTGCATAGTTGCCAAGGGCAGCTGCTGGTTTCAGTACTGGCTGACCGTGAGCACTTACACTTATCACTGAATTCAGAATTTCCTTTACATCCTTGCCAAAGCAGTTACGCATGTAAAGAGATGTACGTACATGTAAGAAATTTGTGTATATTTAAAGCATTTTGGCTGTTCATAAACTATCCAGTCTACACTATTGCTGAAAATGGAAGTTCTTCCTCATTAGACTTCTGTAGGTTGAGTCAGAACCCTTTTGATAACCAACTATGAAAAGTACAACTTTTTTCTTCCTCTATCGCTGGCCATGCCTGTACTCTGAGCCCTAGGAAAAAGAACCAGAACATTCATCTTTGGTACCCTCTTACTTTCGTTTTTTTCCCATCTCCTGATATCTTCCTTTTTTTCTTCTTTTTTCCACTCTGCTTTCTCCTCTCTCCAAGAACACGGGTCCTAGTGCTGCCTCCCCCTGCCCAAGTTTCAGAAGTACTTTTCACTTCTCTCTCTCATCCAAACTCTGCTTCTCCATAGGACCTCTTGAAGTTTCAAGCTATTGTCGAACCCAGTTAATCACCAAGGTTGTTATCCACAGTAGTGCACCAAGAGCACTTTATGCATATAAAGAATACATTTTTTTTTTACATATATCCAACTCCCCAGCTGATAGAATTCCTGGTAGTTTTTCAAAGAAAAGACAATGCTAAAGGGGATGCTATTTTGAGGCCAGGGATTTCTCCCTCGTGTTCCATAAATAACACAGAAAGGAATCTCCCTTCCACATAAGGCCAACCACAAACTTACAGTTGGAATAAAGGTCAGCGGTTTTTAAGACTGAATATTTAAACTGGAGAATATGTCAAGAAGTGTTGAAAAGAATTAAAATGGAAAGTTACAGAATAAGTTGTAACATATGGTGCATTTGTTTAATGTCTTTGTTAATGAACCAAAAAATGTAAGCAGCAAATTAATTACATGTGCCAATGATACAAAATTAAGATGAGGTACCAGTGGCACAAAGACAGAAGAAGAATGCATGTGTTCTAAGTTGAAAGTACAGGCAGAAAAAGAAAATGGGCTTTAGGATAAGTATAAACAAACCAGTATAAACACATTGTCTAAAACATAAAGATGGTGTATAGAGGAAATCTGGGAACCCTTAGTACAGAAAGACAGGTTCTGAGGAGACAAAGGGAGAGTGATAATAAAGCAGCCATTTACAATGTAAATGACATAGCACCAACGTGGGTGAAGGGACAAAAAGCCTCTACCAGTGACATCTTAATGACTGTAAACCATCAAATCACAAAATAAGTCTATTTTGGACTTTGGAATATTGGAACAGCAGCAGCAAAATAACTAAGAGGAGGGATTTCAGAGAAAACCCTGACTTTATACTTTGGTGAAGGTTTATTAATACAAGTACAACTTTCTGCGTGGTTTTGTTTTA
>CM053515.1:31895352-31984873 GCA_028627145.1 Eidolon dupreanum
AGAGAGAGAGAGAGAGAGAGATACACAGTCATCCATTTTCTTCTGCCTGGGCCTTATCCCCTTTCCCCTTTGCAAATTTGCATCTTTGAATCCTCCCCTTTTCAGTCATTGTTAATTCAATTTGTCCCTATGTGTGCTGAATGTTCATTACTATCTTGTTATAGCAATTCTCTTATTATTATTTAAGCTTATAATGCCCTGTTCTTAGTAAGGGTTGCACTCCTCTGCTTCTATTTGCCTGATAGTCACTTTACTCCTAATTATGTATTTTTTTTTTGTTTTGTTATTTTGTTTTAGATGAGTTGACACCTTTCATTATTTCCTGTAGTACAGGCCTTGTAGTAGAGAATTCCCTCAATTTTTGTATGTCTGGAAAAGTCTTAATTTTTTCTTCATATCTTAAGGAGAGCTTAGCTGGATACATTATTCCAAGCTGGTAGTTTCTTTTACTTTATAGTTTAAATATTTGATTCCATCCCTTTCTGGCTTGTAAGGCTTGCACTGAGAAGTCCAATGATAATATAATGGGTTTTTCTTTATAAGTTAACGTCTTCCTTTCCCTGGCTGCCCTGAGAATTCTATCTTTGTCGTTGATTTTTGAAAACTTTAACATGATGTGTCTTTGTGAAGGCTTTTTTGAGTTGAGATAATCGGGTTTTCTGTTGACTTCTTGAATTCCAAGCTCCAGCTCATTCTTTAGATTTGGGAAATTCTCGTCCACTATTTGTCTTAAAATGCTTTCTCGTCCCTGCTTCTTTTCCTCACCTTCGATAAAGCCCATTATTTTTATGTTTCCTCTCCCGATGATATTGGTTAGTTCTTGAATTCCTCTTTCATTATTTTTCATTCTTTGGTTTCTTTCTTCTTCCTTCTGATTTATTTCTAGATTTCTGTCTTAGATATCACTGATCCTTTCCTTCATTTGGTCGACTCTATTTCCCAAACTTGCTATTTAATTTTTCAACTTTTGCAGTGTGTTCTTCATCTCCAGAAGTTCTATTTGGTTCCTTTTGAGGGTTTCAATCTCCTTGCTCTGCTCAATTAATTGTTTTTTCAATTCCTGAAATTGTTGATTTGAGTTGTTTAGGATCTCATTGAGGTTTTTCAGAAGTACAATCCTGAATTCTCTGTCATTTAAATCACATATTTCTATGTCTATAAGCTTATTTTCTAGAGATTTTTCTCTTTCTTTCCGAGATGTCTTTTCACCTTGGTTGTTCATGGTGTTTAATGGATTATTTCTGTGCCTTGGCATTAATGGAAGTGTATTCTATTGTTTTTCCAAAAAGAAGATTTATTATATAAAGGTCTCTCTTTAGCCTGATGAAAAGAAGGCGCTTTCTTTTGGTTTCTGGTAGGTTGCATCTAAGCCTCTTGGATCCCTGCTTTATATAAAGCCTAAATATCTTTTTTATTTTCTTATAAATATTTAATCACACTTGCTATTCTCAGTTTCAGTCCCTGTCAGTGTTAGCAATGGTTTCGGTAGCATTTGCTTAGATTCTTTTGGAGCTCTGCAGTGTTGGAGGGTATGGGGGGAGGGGCCCTCTGTGTTGGGGGGTAGGGACTGTGGCTCAGCCTTGGTTTTCCAACTGGGGCCAGTAAAAATTAGCTGTTGTTTCTCTGCTGTCCCGCCCCATTTCTTTGCTTTCTGCCCTGATGACTAGGCCCTGCTGCCAGCTGCTAGAAGTTCCGGCACTTCCAGGCAGACTGATCAGGGAAGTCGCTGCACCTTCACCCCTCCCCCTCCTCCTGGAAGGAGCTCCTGTGAGAGGCAGCTTCTTTGTTTCTCCACCACCCAACACCCGGGGTTCTGACCTGTGGTAGCTCTTATGCTCAGATCCCATGCTCAGACGTGCTGGTGTGCAGTTTGGGTGTTTTTTGTTGAGTTTGAGATGTTCAGCTTATTGTTGTTTCGGGGGGAGAGATCCGAGGATGTCTCTCACTCTGCCACGTTTAAATAGATATTTTGAATAATATTAATATGCTTCCTCTAAGATCTAGTGACAGATAATAAACATTAAATAATACACACATTCTACCATGTATGCAGAGGACAATTACTAAAATGTATCATGTACTACGTTAAACAAGAAACTTCAATAAATTGTAAAGATATGGCATTGTATAGACTACTTCATCTTATTGCAGTGCAAATAAAAGTCGGTATAAATAATAAAAAGTTATCTTTTAAAAACTGTCTTCATTAATAAATTTTAAAAAATTCAAAATGTCTCTGGTGCTAAAGAAATAGTGAAGCTGAAAGAAAATGGATGTACTATATAAGAATTTAATTTCAGAGTAGAGAAGAATTTGTATAAGATAGAAAACAAGACAAAACAATATGTCAATAAGAAGTCAGAAAAAAAAAACAGTTCTCTGAAAAGAAGTTAAAGAGCTAGATTATCCAGTCAAATAAGCTCATATATTCATCAAACTCATGTACTCGTAGACTGTATAGCATTAAAACTCAAAGGATAAGAAGGAGCTTTGATTAGTTGGCAAAACAGAGAGAATCAATTCTTGGTAGTTTAAACACACCATAACTTTATAGACCTTACAGAAAGGAAGGACTTTATAAATCTACAACTTCACCAGTCTCAACAACATGATTTATCAATGATGCTGCTGTGACTGCCAAAACAACCATTATCCATCAAGGGCTATTTCATGTTAAGCCTTTTTAAGTACAAATTCCTATTGCCTCTGGATTTCACAATGCCAAATCACAGAGACTCAGTCTTCTAGAATTCTTCATAGGGTACCATAATTCAATGCCAGCCTGTTCATTGGATCAAATGAGAGGTTTTAGAAGCCCAACATATTTTGATGTATCAAGTCGATATAAGAGAAATGTAAAACTAGTACTTTCTATGTAACTTTTCAAAGTTGCCATGTGATTCAATTACACTAGATAGTATTCTATACAATATGATATATATGCAATTCATAGTGTTCCTAATCCAAAACCAATGACAGAGCCTTAAGTTTCCTGGAGGTCTTCAATTTTTTTAGCACACTTTCTTCTTACTCAAAGAACATAACTCTTGTGTGGCCACTTCTTACTGACTCTAGAGAACCGTCCACACCACTGTGTCTTAGCCAGGCTAAGAATTTCAGGTAGTTACTACAATGACTTCATGCAGTCAGAGCTGGCTCCACCACAAGACACCAGATGGCCTTAGAGGCACCAATGGCTTAGGACTCAGGAACGAAGACAGCCAAGGAGTCAGCATATACATGCAGAAAAGTGAGCTGTTATTGCTGAGGGCCAAGATGTTTCACAAGCACCTCTACAGCTATGCCTTTAAACATTTTGCAGATGTAGGTTGTTATCCTAAAGGTAAATTTATATCACAAATTAGATCAGCATGTCTGTAATGTTGAAGTCTCTAGTGCTTCTGTACAAATACCTGTTTACAAGTATGGAAGAGCAATAGCTAATTCAAATATTATAGACCAATTGCCATTGTCTCTAAGATTCTACCAGAAACACACATGTTGAAAAGTTGCTATGAATCTTCACTCCATAAAGCTTGATAATTTATAATTGACTAAAAATAAAATGGTCACAGGGATGCCTGATTAACTCACATATAAACTGTGAAAGAAGCTATCTGCCCTTATTTGTTGGTTTTTATGTAGTCATAACTTAATGTTTTATTGAATTATTGAATCATTGACTTTAATGAAATAATTAATTTGGTTAAATTAACATTTTATAAGGTTATCTTCATGTTATCTTGACATGTGACATACAGGCAGACCTCAAAGTTATGCAGGTTCAGTTCCAGACCACTATAATAAAGCAAATATCACAATAAAGTGAGTCACACAAGTTTTTTGGTTTCCCAGTGCATATAAAATTTGTGTTTATACTATACTGTTGTCTATCAAGTATGTAATAGCATTATATCTAAAAACAATGTACATACCTTAATTAAAAAGTCTTTAGTACTAAAAAATGTTAACTATCATCTGAGCCTAGTGGAAAAATGGCACTGATAACTTGCTCAGTGCAGGATTGCCACAAACCTTCAATTTGTAAAAAAAAAAAAAAAAACACGATATCGCAAAGCACAATAAAATGAGGTATGCCTGTATCTAAGAATCAACTATTCATATGAGTGAAAATTTAGAATCATTATTCCATCATTCAACTGATTCACTTATTCACTGAACCAGTATTTATTGAGCACTCTTTTAAGTGTTGGAGGTACAGAGGTAAAAAGGACTAACAACTCATTCAGTGTTACAGAGCTTGCCTTCGAGGCATCGGTTTTGTATAAAGTCTCGACAGCAGATTGAGAGATGTAGTGATTCCATGTGTTACCTACTTGAAAGTGTATGTGTGTGGCTTAACAAGTAGAACTATCCAATCTTCTATACTTATAACTATTTCCTCTTATATTTTGAAGTTATATCTCTGGATATTATTGATACTTACCTGTCAACTTAGATGTCTAATGAACATCTTAAACTTAAAACATGACCAAACGCCATTCCAGGGCATTTTGTTTTCTATTTCTTCTTGCTATATCCTCCCAAGATAAATGCATGCCTTGCTATCACAATTCCTTCAGATCTCTAAACAAATATCACCTTCTATAGGAAGACTTCCCAGATTACCCTATATAAAAGAGCACTTTCCCATTCCTGGTTGTATTCTCTATCCTTCTTACCTAAGTTTCTCCTTCTCCAAGACATTTATCACCAACTGATATATATGTATTTGTTTATTGTCTGCTTCCCCCAACTAAATTGCATGCTCCATGAAGGTGACGGTCTTTGTTTCCTGCTGCATTATTAGTGCATAGGGCAGTGCCTGGAAAGTAGTTGGAACTCAATAAACATTTGTCAAATCAGAGACTGAATTTGTTACTAATCTCTTCAGTGGCTCACTCTATCTATTTATCTATCTTTCTAGTTCCTACACTTTGCACACTGCACTAATTTGGGATCAAAATGATGATTTTCAAGGGGAGTATCAGGTTACGATTTTGGAATCAGAGAAGTCCAGTCTCTTAGCTCAAAGAGACTCTGAAGGATAATGTAGTACCGCTTCTCATTCTATAGACAGTGGCTTAGAAAGAAAAAGAGCTTTGACTGCAGTTAACACCTAATCGGAGGCAGAACCATGGTTAGAACTCAGGCTTCATGCCTCACCAAGGGTTTGATCTCGAATCAGACCCTCATTCAGAGGCATTACTTTTCCTTGTCTGACTGCAGCAGCCCAATCCTTCTTAGGATTATTTTTTAAATTGTCCTTGATTAAGATTACTTACTGGTAAAACTAGAGGAAAACTGATTTTATAAATAAAATTTTCACATAAATACAATTTGGAAGGGGGACATTTCTGATACCTAAAACCTAAAACTTAATTTTATTTGCAAAACACTTAGTTTAAAAAAGGCAACATCCTAGGATATTGAGAAACATAGTTTTAAAACCCTCTAAAACAGTTATATTTTCAGAGATAAAAAAAAACTATACAGGTAGGTCAGTGAGAAATAACCATATAAATAGAGCAAAATGCCTAGAAAAATAAAATAAATCAATTAAGATATTTTTTAATCTCAATGGTATAGATGCTATAACAGACAAAATGGATTCAGTTGAAACACAGGATATAATCTAAGGTTTTTCCCATACCAAAGACAATATGTAAAGGAGTTAAATGCCATAAGAGGCAGTAAAGCATAGTGTTTACAATATACTCTATTCTTTGGATTTGCATCTATCACTTCCTATTAATAAGTGTAAGAATTTAATTGTGCTATTTAACTTCTACAGGCCTCAGATTGTTGATCTGTAAAATAGAATTGAATAAAAACTATGGCATATAGTTGTTTTAAGAATCAAAATAAATCATAAATATAAATAATTAACATACTGTGGAGTATATTTTAGGGTTTAGAATATCGTAGAATGGTACATGTAAAATTTAACTAATATGATATTGCAATATATTTCATTAAAAATAATTTCAAAAAGCTTTCAAAAATAAATTCTATTAAAAAATCATCTAAAATTTACCAAAATCATGTTAGTAGTTGATCACTGGCTGAGCTTTTCTAACACTTGGGATACTTCATAAAACATGAAAAATTTCCATTTATCAGTTCTAACAATTCTCTATACTGCACGAAAAGAAACTATCTCCTACACAATACTACAACAGTAACCACACGCGGCCTGCTCTGTTTTCCAAAACAATAATACTTTCAGCATGTAGAAGCATCTACCCACAAAACCAACTCAGTGTACCTCAAAACATTTGTTTTACCATGAAGATTTAAAAAAGAAGATTGCGACCCAATTTTCAATGATCTAAAGTTCCAGAGGTGACACCGATGTGAACAAGAAGACTGGTAGATGAGAACAGACAGGTAACAGGGACAGGTCACATAGAGCCAACCTGACTACGGTTGTCATTATCACACCTGATGCTACGTTCTATGGATCCATGACTCTGCCACATGTAAACCTTCGGGTATCAGGTCACAATCACTCACCTAGGCCAGTTCCTTTTGAGCTCCACTGCTGCTAGATGAATGTGATAGCCCACAAATCCATTCACACATCACATTTAATGCATCTTCAACTCCTTTATACATTTATTTATTCCAATCATAAGTCAAATATTCACCGAGTGCCTACCATGCGCCAGCCACTGGGCTAGACGCTGAGGAAACACTCTCTGCCCTCATGGAGCTTACACACAAGTGTGGGGAATGAAGAAGAGGAAAATAATAAACAAGTGAACAACTCTTTTGATAAGAACTAAAAAGCAGAGAGAGCAGAAAATATGTCATAATGCCATATACTCTTTTTCTTTTAATGGATTTTAAGTATGTCACCAGTAATCCAAAACAGTATTATCTTCAACAAAGCCAAACCCCTTTGAAGCAATCACAGAAACTTAGGAAGAGTGAAATACAGCTACCACCAATTCACTCTAACTGTGACTATCACTTTATTCCTGAAATACAAAGTGTGCGCGCGTGTGTGTGTGTGTGTGTGTTGGGAAGAGGTGGGCAGCAGGAAGAGAGAAGGAAAATAGAAGGGTAAATAGAGCTAAAATTCTTATATCAATTAAGAAGGTCATTTTGCTCAAGGCTTCAGACTTCAGATTTCTAGACTGGTACAACTGGCTCTCTAATTAGTGACTATTTGAATACTCACAGACACTGCTTAGTTTACCATCATACATTTACCCTTTTCCTCTAGTTGAACTATTTAAAAATGTACTCTCTAATTTTTGTTTCTATAGAACATATTTTTAACATTTTCACCCAGTTTCCTACTATTTAAGAAAGTAAGAGATTTAAAATAGAAGCTTTGAAATAGCATAATGCAAATATTTCCCTTACTTCTGTGCCATTTCAAAGGAAATATTCTTCGATCATTCCTCACTAATTAAACACCTACACCTTTTATCACTTCCAAAGTGCCAGGGGGAAAAATGCAAAAATCTTTTCTTAGAAAATTCCTTCTTTCCAAGATTGGAGTGATTTTGAGCCACAAACTCTAAAATAAAGTCATCGTCCCCTTCTCCAATCAATTGCCAAACAATGGATGTGAACATACATTTTAAAACTCCCACCTGGACACAATCCTTACCTGCATCTCCTGGCAAAAGGAAGCCAGTGGCCCGAAGAGAATCTGACACTGCTCGTGAGCTGTGTATGTCATCCCTGGCAACTTGGAAGGAACCATCACGGAATTGACACTCTGGGGATTTGTCTGTAGCAAGCAGTTACTGGCCTTTGACCTGACGATATGCAGATAGGTGGAAAATTTTGAATTTAGTGATGTAAAAAGTTGTTATCATTAGCATGCAATAGGAAACATTTCATAGTTAAAAATATGTTCTCACTTTCATTTATAAGCTCAAAGAAATTATTTCATATAGGAGAATCACTTATTTACAATTATTTAAGATAATCCTAATAAGAATAATGTTCAACTTAACAGAATTTTTTGGTTTATAAAGGTCTTTCATATGGATTAACTTAGCTAATCTACATAATACTGTGAAGTGCTTGCTATTTTACACATTCGTAAGATGAAGAAGCTCAGACTCATAAATTAACTTGACCAAAAGTAATGTGTGAAGGTAAGAAATCAACTACATTCAGGGATTTAAAGAACCTATGGAAAAGCATTCTCTAGTGAGTATTCCTGGTACGAATATGTTTGTAAATGACATTCTAATACAACTTCCATTTTTGAGAAGATGTTTAATTTTATCATAGTTCTGATCTATGTGAAGGCAGCCAAACAGTATCATACCTGTTCCTTGGGAGCACATTTGGCCTACTGAAGGGCTGCTGTTCCAGTGAGGTGGTGTGTTCAAAATACGACATGCTCTGAGCACTGTCATCTACACTATCATGACAAAGAACATGCATAGAATAATATATTGCACATATTTCAGAGCAGAGTTATGGTAATGCCATAAATATTATATTTAGTAGATTTTAATATTAATTTAGCAGAAAAATAGGCTTATCAACTTAAACAATATGGAAAAATGAATATAATTGATCTGTGCAGTAACTTTAGTTAGCTAGGTAATCCTATATTTCTTAGACTTTTGGATACTTTAAGCGACTCTCACTCACTCACTAATTTGCAATATCACCTACTGCTCCTTCTATTACCAAAGTAATAAGTCAAGAACAAGGCCTTTGAAATGAAAATTAGAACAATAATAATATTTTTCATTTCTTTTTTCCAACCAGGAAGAAGCTAAGCGTCATTGCTCTTGAAGGCAGAAAAGAACAGTGCACTATTTATAGTGGAGAAAACTGCAGCAATGAAAACATATTCAGAGTTTAAAAGTATCACATGGAAAGGTGGAGCTTTTGTTAAAGAGGTTCTTTGTGATAATAACAGCTTTGCTAAAGATTGAGCAATGAGATTGTTTCCACTGGGAGATTTTGATGTGGCAATTAAATACTGTGATAGATTTTATCATTACAGTAAATTTTTAACCTTACGAATCATGTTGCCCAAACTTTTATTTGAAAATGTGGAAATTAAGAAGAAGACGAGTTAAATAATATGTCCCAGTTCATAGTATGAGTCAATAGAAGAGCCGGAAGTGGAGCCAAGTGCCTTGATTCTTAATCTGGTGTCCTTTCTGCTCTGCTCTGCCACCTCCCCAATGCACAGAGGAAGCAGGCACACACAAACATTCATGATGTGACAATGGTAAGTGACCTCAGTACCTTAGGAATCTTTCCAAATCTTCCTTGCTACATCGGGACCATGAAACATCACCGAGATTTTGTCCTTTAATCCATTCACCAGACATGATATGCAGGCCATCAGCACATGATGGGTGGTCATTGTCATGATTAATGCCCATGCTGATTTGGAATATAATCAAAAATTTTTAAATTACATTAGATAAAATTTTTTTTTAGTTTTTTATAACTGCAATTAAATAACAGCTAAATACTTAAAATAATGGGAGAGAAATTAGTCTTAAAGATCAAAATAATAGATTTCCAATTGTTCTATTTTTAAAATTTTGTTATCTAGATTAAAGATAAATATTTCTATTTAGTAAAAAACATTTCCCCAATCAATGTAGCAAATGATTTATAGGCATAGTTTTTACATAGTAGTAGGTACAAAACACACAGAAATAATTTCTATTTGACAACGAGTTTCTTGTTCTTGTTTACTCATACCTTTTATCAAATCTAAAACCACATTAAACTATTATTTTCCCCATCTGCTTCACTGGACCATCTTCTTCCACTCATCGTATAACAGACATTGTCCATGGGAAACCTTCACGTTCGTGGCCATCTATAACTTTTTTATTAAATCCTGAATCTGCTCCTTTAAGTTAGAATTCCATTCTAAAAATCTGACTTAAGATGTACTAAAAGAATGCTCAATGTCTAAAAACTGTTCTCATCATTTTCTCTTTCAAACCTCTGTTTACTCCTCTAATTTCTTCCTCTCTCATTTGGGAGATGTGTGTGTGTGTGTGTGTGTGTGTGTGCCCTTGCTGCCACCCAATCTTCCAGACCAAGAATCTTCAGATCATAATTTATTCCTTCCTCTCCCAGGCTATTTTATTTACTAAGTGTTAGGAGCAAGTCCTACCAATTCTACTTTTTAAGTACTTCTCTCAAATATCCTCTCCTTTCAGTTTCTTTTGTTACCATTAAAGAGGATTATAAAGCTTTTAGTTTTGACAATTACTATGGCATTCTAACTGGGTTGTGTGCCTCTACTCTTTACCAACATTCTCTCTTCTCCTCTCCCTTCCCTATCCTGGCAATGCTTGTTTAAAACACAGTTGGACTGCCCTTCCTCTGCTCTCCCAATACCTATATGGCAATTCCCAGCTCTTTAACACAGCACATTGCCTCTTCATCTTCTTCAAGCCATTTTTTGGATTTTCTTCTCAGCAATACTGAATGATCTCTTGTTTCCCAAACATTATGTCGTTTTTTATTCTCTTGCAGTTAATAATTATTTAGCATTTTCTATGTCACACCATACAAAGGAATTTCTAAGTTTGAGTTAAACAATTCTATGATGCAGGAACTATTATAACACCTACTTTGCTGATGAGAAGTAACTTTCCCAAGATCACACAGTGAGAAAAGAGAAAGTGGTAATGTATGAACTAAGGTGCTGTGACTAATCATTATCCATTTGACGTCCGTCTATTAATTTCATTCCCCGTCCCGCCCTCTCCAAGGTGCCTTTCCTTCAATGTCTGCCTGGATAATAGAATTTATCTTCAAGATGTCTATAGATTACCTTCAGGAGGTTTTTGTTGTTGTTGTTGTTGTTGTTTATTTGTTTTATTTTGTTTTGTTTTAATAACTCCCACCTCACCTATGTGTACTATCTCTTTTTTCCACCATAGGATCTTGTGAATATTGTGATAGTGTTCTCTACAATATATTATTCATTTTTACGTTTGGTTTTCTCTGCAATTACTTGAGGATGAGGACTTACTCATCTCCTAAGATCCTGGCATATTGTAATAATATTCTATAAACCATACCCAACAGCAGGACCAGTTCATCATCTGAAATCACATCTATTTCCGTAAAAATGGTATATAATCTCCTATGAATTTTCATAATAAGTCCATTAAAATAATTGTTTGTAAGTCAGAATTAATAATGAAGAAGAAAGAGGAAAACTCTTTTTTGTACATCCTAAGTTGGAGATGATGGTAGGAGAGTTAGGAATCTCATTTTCTCACCATGTAATGATCTAGATGATAAATAAAAGTCTTTCATAATGAAAAACTGTAAGTAACAAGAATATCTACATTATACTTTGAAACACTGATAAAAGAATAATTATAAAAGTTGCTAAGGAAAACCACAATTAGATTACAGTTTCTCAAATTAAAAAAAAAAAGACTATCGAACTATATTTTTGTTTAAATTAAAATTTTTAAATCAAAACTGTTACATTTAACATATTTGAAAGAAGAAAATTATATAGACAAAATAAATTAATTTATGAATAAGAATAATAAAGGAAAGGTTCACTATGTTTGCTAATTTTGAAGAGTATGAAAACTAAGGTCTAAATAAAACTAAAAGCACATTATTGAATATCATTTTTAACTTTTAGTGTTAGAAAAAAAATTCAGCTACATGATGAATTACATTATTCTTTCCTAGTCTAATTAATGTCTTTAAGTAGGGTTTATATCAATACACATTACTAGAATGATTGAAAGAGAGAATAAGATGTGTGTTTTTCATACTTTGAAGATAAAGAGGAAAAATAAGAGATACGTGTAAATATGAGCCAGTTCAGCTACTAGGGGGTAGAGTGAAAAACGTTCGAGTTAAAAAATGATTTGAATTCTGTCTCTTCTTACTTCTGTGAACAGAGGCAAGTTAAATAATAACAAAGAGATAAATGTGCCTCAGTTTCTTCACTTGTTTAAATCCTTTCCTGACGGGTGATAAAGAATACATGAGGGTTATGTAAAATGCCTGGCACAGTGCTGGAATATAGTAGAAACTCATAACTACTCTTTTTATTGGGGCAGTAAATCAGGAAATTTTATCTTATTATTCAAATTTGTCAACACACACACACACAAAGAGATAACATCATTAATTTGCTGTATTTGCCGACTTCGATGAAAATTGTGGAATTAAAGAAAACCTAGTACATAATAATGGCAAGAAATGACTTTAGATGTGAAATTAAAGTAAGAAATTATAAATATAGCACAATGGATAAAGATGCCTTAACTCATTTCTAACTGTACGGTTCTGATGCCGCCCCTGCCAGCATCACTGTCCCATCTCCACCTGAGATTCTGGCTGCAGCACACATCACTGGGTGACTCTGTAATAACAGCAGCCACTTACCATGTGGAGCATGCTCAACACTGCCATCTGTGGTGTGCAGTCTTTAAAACCATAAACAAATGCTATTATTTTTGAAAGGCAACTGGTCATTTTCAGAAATAATAAAACTTCTTAAATAATGTGTTCATTTGAGAGAAGAGGGACTGTTTCCAAGGTTGAGCAATTTGGACATCTTCCCAAAGTAGTGTAATGTGATTTCCCAAATTAGGAAGATTATAACTTCTCATCCAGATAATCATTTTCCTTTTGGGATCCTGGTTCTCATATAAGAAATTAGCTATAGCCATGAAGACTTCTGGTGATTCAGGCATTGTTTACCATTAGTTAAATTTTCCTAAAGCTATTTAACTTGTAACAGAAAAGATTATCGTTAAATTGGGACAGGGTTGTTCTTTTTTTTTTCTTTTTCCTTTTTTTTTTTTAACCACGCATCTGGAACTATCATCAAGGGACATTACTTAGTCTTGATTCTACAGATTTAAAATAAAATAATTAATTGTGAATCTCTTCCAGTCACTATATTAATCATTGACACTGATGATATCATTCACTCCTCACAATAAACCCCATAATGTTTCTATGATCATAGCTTTGGTTTTACAGATGAGGAAGGTGCCGAGGTTAACGGCAAAGCTGTGACTCAGCCCCAGGCAACCTGATAGCCAAGCAGAGAGACTTCTAAACCACCAAACTACAGTGCTTCTCCTTCTGGGTCAAAACTCTCCACTTATGCAAATCATTTATTGTTTTCTGAGTAATTTTAAATGTCTTCTCTCAGCAGAAATTTATCTTTACATATATAGTCCCATAACCAAGTTGCATGCATTGTATGGAAAACATTCTCAAAGTTAAGATATTAGCAGCACCTTCCTCTTACTGTGCAACAGAGCTGTATTTTAATAATCTCACTTCAAATTCATTTTGACAAAGAGCCTTGGGCAAATAAACTCTCCACTAACATTGTACATGGTTGTCAAGTCAACTGAAAAAATATTTTTATCTTATAAAACTTCTCAACTTGTTTAAAAGTCCCTGCCAGGAAGTTTTGTGATATCCTGCAGAAAGCTGGAGAAGCATTCGGATTTTGAAGATGGTCCCTTTTGATGTTTAAAGAGTTAGAGAAGAGAACGTTTATGAATTCACTCACATTTTTTAGGTAATTTGGAAAAGACCAGATTTGTTAACTAATACTTTAAAAGTAAGGTTTTTTTTGTGCTGAATATATTAAACATCTTATCATGTTATGTCCCACTAAAAGCCACATATTCTACCAAAAAAATCCATTAAGAAAACAAACTATCACAATATCTAATGAAAGTGGATAATATTTTCACAAAATGACACTTAATTTCATGCAATTCAATGGCTATATCTGCTTTGATGTAACTCCATTGCTGTGTGCTTATGAAAAAAAAGCCTGACATTAATACAAAATATTCTCATTACATTTTATATTTTAAATAGGTTAAATCATTTCAATTTGCACAAAACAATTAAATACATATTTCTATTGGCAAGTCAAAAGACAATGTAAAGCAAGTCAGCAACAAGGTAAAAAATTACAGGTTAAAGAAAAAGTAGAGGTACAAAAAGATTCTTTTTGACTTTGCTATGCATTATATAACAGGTATATCTAGCAATTCAAGAAACACCTGCTGAGAACCCACTACATGCTGGGTACTTCACTGAGCTGGAGTCATATAAATGAATAAGGTCCAGTTCCTACCTTCAGGAAGTTTATTGTCTACTGGGGTTGGAACACTATCCTTTGCCTATACCTAAACTCTCCTACCTATACCATCCTTCCCACTCCTGCTGCTGTCAACCAAGACAAGTGCTGATTCTCTTCTCTTCTGAATTGATGTGATGTCTGCCTAAGTGACCTCCTGGCCCTTAACTCTTTGCCTTAATAAACCATGTTTTAATTACTTTCGTTTCTTATGAATGCATTAATATAAAAACACTCATTTCCTATGCAAAAGTCTTTTAATTTTTCCTGGCAAAAAAAAAATAATACTGAAAACATGAACCAGCAGCAGAATTGGAGGGCACAATAATGTCGGATTAATAAAAATGCAGAGTCTTGGGCCGTGCCCCAACCAATTAAAGAAAATATTTAGAGATAAGACCTAAGAAACTGCATTTTAACTCATTTCCTAGATAATTCTTACTCTCTCAAAATTCTGAGAACCAGTAACCTACAGGATAAAATCCAAACTTTTTATCCTGTTTTTTTCAAACGATCTGTAACATTACTTCAACGTAATTTTCACTAGAACAGTTCAGTTTGGCCAACCCTTCTCTGTAGTCTTTTCCTATCAGAATGCTTTTCCCAGCTTATGTGCATTCACAAATACAACTCAAATTTTAAGATTTATTTCTATATAAGAGCCTCTTCAATAAATCCTAGCATATATTTCTCATGATCCTTAACTTCTGTGCCCTTCAAATATATAGCATGAAAGACATATCAGAACTACCTCTATTTCTGATGAATTTTAAGGAATATATATAAATTACCACCACCTGGAATTTCAGTGTTCAGAAAACAAGAACTATCATATTTTATTTTTAATTTCTTTAATCATTTAGTTCAATACCTTATTAAAATGTCTACAGGTTAATAAACTGATAATCACAGAAGCAACTAAATATTCTGTAAATTTGATGGAAAGTTAAAACTAACATGGCCTCTTACTGACTTAGAGAAAGCATAGCCTGAAAAATCTATAAATACTCTGCTCAAGCAAGGTTGCTTGCCTTACTAGAACATACATTTGCCAAGATACATTAGAGAAATGCAAACAAAATGCCAATTCTTCTAAGGCCATTTATTAGCTGGGTGATTTTTTTTCCCCCTCTTTTACCTACTCACTATGACATCTAAACCTAGATTTGGAGAGAATCTGGTGTGGGAGTGCTACCACATCTATACTGGCTGAAGTCCCACTATTATGATCAACTTGGACAAACCCCTTATTAATCAAACTGGTATCATTGTCTAAATAAAGTATCAAATACGAAATCCATGTCAGTGGTCTACAAGACTTCCTGCCAATCTAGTAAGAATTTGGAAGGATATGAAATCACTTCTTGAATGACTTGAGAGAAATACAGCCATCACACGCTGAAAATCTCCTTTTTTATATCTTATTCATAAAATAATAAAAAAGCATTCATAAAAACCATTATAATACTCCTAATTATCATAATTATTACTCATTCACTCTGTATTATGTGTCAACCATTGCGCTATGCAATTAGGGCATCACCAATCTAATAAGGAAACTTGAAAAGAAAACTTATCCAAATTTTAGAGATGAAGAAAATTAGTTCAGACAGATGGACTTGTCTAAAATTCATTCAGTGAGTAGCTGGCATGACAAGAATTCAGGTCCAAGTCTGTGTTTCTTTAATACACTTTCTCTCTCATCCGCCCACTCTGTAGTTTCTAATCTTCATCAAGAAGGTATCTATGTTAGAGGAAGTTACTTGTGACTTTTGCTATAGGAAATTCTAAAAGTACATTGTAGGGACAGGAAATTTACATGTAGCTATTACCAATTTTAGTGAGTTAAGGAGAATTATTAACAAAATAATTAATTTTGAACATTTTAAGGAGCAATGGATTTCTAGATGTAGGTAAGAGTATATTTATTTTTTGTCTATTATAGCAATCCATTATCTCATGTATTTCTCATCTTCACAGTCCTAGATGATGATGCATTGTCTTTATCTTCATTTCTGATTTACTTTTTACTGTGTCTACTCTCCCTTTAGAGTATGTTCTCTGTTTCTTATAGTAGATATACTGCTGCACATCAATGCAGAATGAAAGGCAAAGTGAGAGGCTAGCCAAATTTATGTTTGACAGGGTCCCTTCAAGGGCATAAGCTAGCTTCTTATTGAATCAGCAGAATTTTAGATTAAATAGTCCTATTGCTAAAACTGCTGGATTTGGCCCTTCCAAATCCATGACTTCAGGATTTGCATGAAATAGTTGGATAGGCTTGTAACCAGACTTCAAATTAGACTCATCACAAATGATATATAATTTAACTATTATATTTCTACATAGTTTATTTTAGGTGGGATTCCAAAACATCATGTACCAAAAAAGGAAAAATAATGTGCCATATTTATATTTGTATAGTCATAAAAACATATTTTCTTTTACCAGTCAAGAAAATTGCATTCTTTGTCCCAAACTAATTTCTCTTCTCTACTTCTGGAACTCAATTGTCTTCTACTCTGTATCACAAGATGACTGCCCAACAGATGAGTATTTGTAGAACAAATACTTATTCATTCATAAGCAAACATTTAGGTACAATACACTCAACACTACTGTGGGAGAAAAAAATGTATTAGCTAGTAATCCTAGAGATTGTTTTGTAGAGATTGTTGTCCAGTAGGGTGTGTGTGCTTGTGTGTGCAGTGCATCTGTGTATGCAAATATTGGAATAAATCAGTACATATTAGAAATTAAGTGACAAGTGGTATTTACAATAAACAGAACAAGGGAGTTATAATATGAAACACATTTCCAGCTGGACTTTCTGGTCTAATTTCCCAAAAGTGATAGCATTTGTCTTGGCCATTAATGGAGAAGTAAAATTGGAGGAGGTATAAATCAGTAGGCCTGGGAGTTGGGATTAGAAAAAAAAAAGCATTAATAAAGACATGAAGTTTGAAAAGTGTGGACTATTTGCATTCATGAAACAGAGAAGTGGATTATAAAGTTTGAAAAGTAGATTGAGACTACTCTATAAAAGTCATAAAACTAAGGCTAAGGAACTTGGAGTTCATTCATTAGGTGGTAAAAGGCAATCGAGATTTCTAAACTGAAGATCAAGACCATGATTCAAGAAGTAGGGTCTGATTAATGTGTGAGATATATTAGAAAGATGAGATGTTAAGGCAAGGAGGTATTGCAATAATCCAAGTCTGGAGGAATAACGAGAGAAAATGGATAGATGAGACAGCTATCTCAGATGAAGAATGAATAGAATTTGACAACCAATTATGGGAAGAGTGAAGAACAGAAAGAGATAAAGATGTTTCAGATGTCTCAACTAAAGAACTGATAATAATATTGATGCCAATAACAGACATGCAGATGTCTGAAGAAGAGGGCTTATAACCTGGCCCTGCACTTGGTTCTATCCAGGCACAATTTCCAGCAGAGTATGTAAACAAATGTCATTAATTTCAAAGGCTTATTAGTCATGGGCATCTGTATTCTTGGCACTCTAGCAATACTTAAAATTTTAGCAGGTGCCCCAAATATTTACTGCCTTCAAGGAGTTAACTTTGCATATTTATTGCCTTATTAGACTCTCAGTTTTGAAGAAACTCCTGAATTTCTAGCTTAGTGGAAAAGCCATATCTCCATGTCAAAGTTTTGTAATATATATTAGTCTTTTCCTTCTGATTCAAAGAGCAAACCAAAAACAAAAAACGCATAAGCATTTTTGATCATATAAAAATATTCTATGTTTTTAAAATGACATGATTTATAAGTAATTTCCTCCAATTTATGTAATTTTATCCACTCAACATTTCTATGAAGTAGGAAATCTAATTACCATGTGAAATTCTTAATCAGTGAATAAGAATTGTGTATGTTTAATGCAGTTTCTTTTAACATAAAAATAAAGAACTCTGCTAGAGCTTTTTTTTTCTTGACACTATCGATTACAGGTATAAATTCTCATAAATGTGCTAAAGTCAAATTACAAAACTATATCGTATACTGATTTCAAGACAATTTTGTCTACAACTTTATGGCCGTGGAATTATTTCAAGAATACATCATATCATAAAAGGCCCCTTTTTATAATTAGAAAAGGAAAATTCAGAGCCATCAGATACTAAATAGTCGAAAAATAAATACCGGTTTTTAATGTAAAACAGTAACTATTTTTAAGTTTTATGATTATTTTTACTGGCTACATATTTTTACATAAGGGGGCTAAATTTAGCAAGCTAGAAAAAGATGAGATGTTCAACCATTCTAGTAAACAAAGCAAAACAAATATGTATTAAATTATAATTTAAAATATGCTATACTCAAGCTGGCAAAATGAGCTGAAACTGTATTCTAAAGCACTCCTCGATTTAAATTTGGATAAATATTACCATATGGCGTCCAATAATAGTGCACTACTTTATACTACTTTCAAAAATGTATAAAAATATTTGTTTTCCCACACATTCCAACACTTGTCATTCACTTCACGCTGTTACCAAAACATCATTTAACAGCATTTATTGAGCACATATGAAAGATGTTAGAGATACAAGGTTAAATAACAACAATAAATAACACACACACACACACACACACACACACACACACACACACACACACACAACAAGATGCAGCCTCTGTCTTCAGGAAGCACAATCTAATTAGATATCAAATAATCATATAAATGATGTAAACCAGCAACTGTGAAAAAATTAGAAATGAAAACTAAATAGAACCTGTAAGAGCATATATTAAGGGATTTAACTTACCCATGAGTATTTTGCTGAAGAAATGATCTAAAGAAGAGTAAGAGAAAATGAGAGAAGAGGGCAGGAAGAGTTTTCTTGCCAAGGGAAATAAATGGTCCTTATAGTGGGAGTAAATATAGACTCATCTGTGTAGATATGTGTAATCTGATAGGTGAAAGTAGAATTGCTTTGTGTCTGAATTGGCATTCTATGAATGATGCTAAAATTATTTTATATAAGCTGTGGATACATCATTATGAGTGTGTGGTTATATCCTTTGCCATTTTTCTAACAGGGCTTTGGTCATTTTGTGTATCGATTTGTAAGAGCTTTTTTTATATTAAGGAAAATATTACTTTGTCATATATGTTGCAAATACTTTCACTAATTGTAGTTTATCTTTTCATTATACTTTTTCTTTGAGTTGATATTTAATTTTTTTAATTAATTAATTTATTTTTTATGGGACATTGGTTAACTAAATCCATTTAAGTTTCAGCTGTACACCTTAACAGTATGGCATATATATGTTTACACTGTGTGTTCACCTCCTATAGTTAGATTTCTTTCTGTCACCACATATTTGACCCCCTTTACCCTGTCTACCTCCCCTCTCCCTCCTACTCTCAGGTAACCACTAGTCTATTGTCCATGTCCATGAGTCTCTCTCTATTCGTTTGTCTTGTTCGTTTGTTGCTTTTAGATTTATATCCCACATATAAGTGATATTATGTGATTTTCCATTTTTTTTGTCTGGCTTAGCATGATTATCTCGAGGTCCATCCATGTTGGATATTTAATTTCAAGTCATTAATTTTATGTGACTTGTCCTTACATATTTGTAGATTTCATATTTCGAACCATAGACTTTCCCTATTAAAAAACTAAAAAAGAGGAAAAAACCCAACAAAACAAAACAAAATAATCTCAAAAGACAGAATCATTTTGGTGTGTTCTGATGTAATGTCTAAGGTACAGAATCAGTTTCCTATTATTTTGTTACCATACAATTCATTTCCTTCCACTGAGTGTAGCTTTTAGTATATGCTACATTTCCACATCATTTCCTGCTTACAAAGGGAATTCTCTTTACTCTCTCTTCCTTTGACTTGTCTGCCTATCAAGCAGCAGCACAAACTGCTTTATCGACTATGAAATGTATTAATATATGATAGCATTCATTCTCATCCTCCCCTCCATTTTTTTAACAAGAAATTTCTTATGTTGATTTTTCCATATAGACTCTATAATCAGTATGTCTAATTAAAAAAAAAAAGGAAAGGAAAAAATTCTATTGGCATTTTTGGGCAGATCACGTTACATTTACATATAGATAATTGTCATTTTAAAATATTGACTGTTCCTATTCCAAACCAGGAAATGTCTTTCCATTTATTTAAATCACTTTTATGACCCTCTGTGTGGTTATAAATTCTTCTTTTTATAAGTCTTGTACATTCCTTTGTAAGTATATTCCTAGATATTTTATCTTTTGAATTTTTATTTTATTTAATTTTTTGCTATCATCAATATACACTGATTTTTCTCTTTCTTAATAGTTTGCAAGTGGTTGTTGTTTATGCATTGGAAAGCAAAAATTTTTATATAGTTTTGTAACAGGCCAATAAAAATTCTTTTATTGTTATAATAGGTTTTTTTGGGATTGTCTTCAGTTTTCCAATTACACAAATAATATTCATTTTTCCACTTTTCTGGGTTGATTTTCATTTAAAATTATAAAATATTTTCATAAAAAATACATGCTATGTGTTTACACTTACCATATATGTATACATGTCTGTATGTGTGTTATACAGTGTAATATAACAAATATTAAAGGAAACATCACACACATAAGAAATTTGAACAAGACCAATTCTAAGATCCGTGTCAGTTTTATAAGATCCCATGTCTCTGCCTTCAAAAAGAAGGCATTCAAAAATTCAGAAATCTTCAAAAAGAAGGCATTCAAAAATTCAGAAATCATTTCAACCCCAAAGTCCTAAAGAGAGTCTCATATGTCTTCTCTTAAGAGTCTTATCTGTGATCAATCTTTATATAAAACTGATTTTTAGAAACAAATGATGAAGGTATTTAATTTCATTTTTATACATTTTTCTGAATAGTCAACTTTCTCTACTGATCTGCAATGACCTCATGGTCAGACATGAGGTCCACGTAGGCATAGACCTGTTGGTGACCCCATATTTTATTCTTTTGGTCTAACTGTCTATATCTGTATAAATGTCAAAATGTCTTAGTTACTCTAGTTTTAAATCAGTCTTGATTTCTGCTAGAGCAATATTCTCATATTACTCTCCTCCTCATCTTCCTCTGTCTTTGCCTCCATCTTCATCTATTCCTTTTCGATGAATATTTTGGCCATTTTTGGCAATTTGCATTTATATATAAATTTAGGAAATACTTTGCCAACTTCCATAAGAGAAGTTGTGATGGTACATTTATTTCTATGAACCTCTAAATCACTTATAGCAGAATTGACATCTGTAAGATATTACATTTATTCACAAACATGGTATATTTTCATTGATAAAGGTTTAATTTAATCAATTTTAATAGGAGTATATACTTCTCTATATTTTGTTGGACTTATTCCAATAAAATATAGTACTGTGTGTTTTCTATTGCTACAGTGAAAAATATCATTATTAAAAATATTTTATATTTTTGTGTTGACATTTGGTTTTTGTATATTTGCCTTATATCTAATAATCTTACTAAACTCATCAATTCCATATTTTATTTGTACAGTCTATCATGTTTTTAATATCATTTGCAAATTAAAATAGCTTTGTTTCTTCCATTCTCCTCCTTACATCTTTTATTTAATTTTCTGCCATATTTCACTTGTTTATATTCCCAGTATATTTATAGAAGCAGGAGTGGTGAGACCTTTGTTGTATTCTTAATTTTGTAGAGGATGTTTCTAATATTTCACCATGAACAATGATGCTTCCCATTGCTTTTGGTAAATATACAAGAGTGTATTTTTTTTTTTTTTGGATTTTTTTGTATCTACTGAGGTAGTTTTTATCTTTAATGTTAATGTGAAGATTAAGATTTTTAAATGATAAATGACCTTTGTTATCTTGATAGAAGTCCAACTCTATTCCTTTGTATTACCTTTGTTTAGACATTGCTGCTTTATTTTGAAAATGTTACCTTGTCATTTCTGTATCATTCTCAGATAAAAACGACTGCAACTTTCCTCCTTGTAATTGTGGGTTTTTTTTATTTTTATATCACATTAATACTAGCCTAAAATGACGAGTTAGAAACTGTTCCTTCATTTTTCTAGAAAAATTAGATTAATATCTATTCTTTGAACCTATACCTATGTCTGAAACTGGCGTTTTCTTTGGGAAGATTTTAAAGTGCTGATTCAATTTCTTTAAATGGTTATAGATCTTTATGATCTTCTTATATTTTCTTAGAATTTTTCAATTTCATCTGTTTTTAATTTTTTGCCATGAATGTATTCAGTTTATTAGTATATTTTCAATATCTTTGGCATCTATGTTATGTCTCCTTTTCTCATTTCTAATACTGTTGAATTGTGCCTTTTTTTCTTGATCAATCTTATATTTGTCAATCTTATTTGTATTTTAATAGATATAATTTTGACTTTGTTGTTCATTTTTATTGCATTTTTCCATTTTATTATTTCCTAGTCTTTATGATTCTATCCTTCTAATTGCTTTTACTTTATTGTTATTTTTATAATTTCTTAATTTGAAACCTTAAGTCATTAATTTCCTCATTTAATTTTTATATATGTATTTAAAGCTAATCCTTTCCCTCTATCTGATGCTCTATCTGCATGTTATAAACTTGCTAAATAGTATGTTTGTTATTGTTTAAACCTGAGAATATTCTAGTTTCCCTAATGATTTTTTCTTTGACCTCTGTTTTTCAAAAGTATGCTTATAATTCTAAATGTATGTATTTCTCTAATAAATTTTCATTGATGTTCATGCACAAGAATATTTTACTATATTAAAGCATTCACTTATTTAATCCATATTTATTGAATGCCTACTATGTACTGAGCATTATCAAATGCATTAGAAATCTTATAATAATCAAATATAGACATGGTTCCTTACCTCTTGGGGCTTACAGCCTGTGGGTTATATTTCTAATAGATGAATAATGTACATTTATAAAGAAATGGTGCTATTAAGTATTTAATACAGAGATTGACCTATAGGGAGTACATCCTGTAGGAAGTGGTTATTGATATGATATATGAATTATAATCAGCAGTAGATAATTGTTCAAAGATAGAAAGTAAGTATTCTAGACAGAGGGAGTGGCATGTGACGATGTCTTGCAGTGTGAAGAGCCATGGTACATAAGAAACACTGTAAAAACTCTCATGCTGAAAATGAGAGGAAACACAGTCTAAAGTATGAACAAAGAAGTAAGGAGGAGCAAATAATACAGAGCAGCCCAGAAGTAAGCTGAGTAAAGTTCAGTTAGAAGGACTCTTCAGCACTTCTGGCATAGCACAATAATTAATAACGTGGACTTTGGAGTTGGACAGACTTGACTTTGAACATCCACTCAGGCACTTATTAGCTGTGTGAGCTTTGGCAACCATCATCTCTAAAATAGAGCTAATATTCTTGCTTTCCTTCTTCGGGTGGAAGCAGAAGTTTTTGGCCTCGATGTGCTAAGCTGGTGCAAAGTTTTGCTATCCAACAAATGTCCAGATTTAGCAAGGTCAGAAAAATAATCACAGGATTAAGTTATTAACAATTATTTTAAAAACTATTATTTCCCTGATAATTTACATATTTTATAATATGTAAGACCTGGAACTAAATTTTAGTAAAACCTTACCCGATATTAAAGGTGTTATTTTATATATTCTGGTTGGAATTCACAAAGAGGACTGAAAAAAAAGATGCTATATGTATAATACATATAATAAATATATAATAAAAATATAAATATATACCATATATAGATATATAGGTGTATAAAAATATAAATATATATTATATATAGATATATAGGTGTATATTTAGATTTACATAACAAAACAATCTAAAACACCATCAATTACTTGTACAAAAGAACAACTTTTATTATTTGCAATGGACTGCATCCAGGATTTATGTCTAAAAGTACTTCACAAATATATGAGGACAGAGATGTATGATTCACCTTTCAGGCTAAAATAAAAAAGAATGCTCTCTGGCAACTCAAAGGAGACTTTCTAGGCAACACTGACTTAGAGTTAAAAAGTGTTATGTGACAGGTCTACTCAGAGTGTGGTCTGTGGCCTGGCTGCCAGTAGGTAAACCTTTTTTTGCAGATTTTGCAGATAAGTAGCTGGCACTAGAATGTAAATCAACCATATCACTAAGCACACAACTTAGTTCAGCTACCTTTTTTTTTTCCATTTCAATTTTTCGAGGAAGCAAGAAATGTACTATATATATTCTAGCATTGCTCCTTATCTCATCACAGATGACATTTTGAATAGTAAGGTCATTTATTGAGCAGTCAGTGAGAAAATCAAGTTTAATAGAGAGAAATTTACTATATATACTAAAGTAGATTCTAGATGGCCTTCCAGTGTTAAGTGGTGAAAGAGAGAGAGAGAGAGAGAGAGAGAGAGAGAGCGAGAGAGAGAGAGAAGAGAAGAAAATATAAAACAACTGGATGAAAATGTGTTTCCCTAAGTTTAAAATAAGGAAACATTTTTAACTGCAAAAACTATAGAAGAAATAAAAAAAGAAAATATGAGATTTGACTACTAAAAATATCTGCAGGTCAAAAACATTAAAAACTAAGATTTTGTTAACTAAAACAATATATTCAATACATTTGATCAAAAAATATGCCCTTAATATCAAAAGAACCCCTGAAAAATTAAGCTCTATTTGCTTGTGTCCTACTCCTCTGAAAAACAATAATAACAACACTTAGTTCAAGATTCTTGTGAGACTAGAATGGACATGACTGCACAATATCTGGTGCACTGCGTACTGATAAAAGAAGACATTACTTTTGCTAGATAGCTTTAGCAACCTAATAAAAATATATTTCAAGACTTTAAAAATATTGTGTAATTGTGCAGTAAAGAGTTAACTCCACAAGTTTGGGTGGTCTGGTTCCTGCCCAGCTCCTGAGAGGCCACCTCTAGGCTGCTGAAATCTCCTGCCTAATGAGAGTATATTTGTTTACCTGGTGGTCCTGGGGCATGTCAGCTAGTTGATATTAACAACGTGATTTGCAGTAGGGAAACTTGCACCAGCTTGATCTCTGAAGGGGCTAGAGATTGAAGGTCAGCCTACAGGACCAATCTCCAGTAAAAATCCTGGATACCAAGGCTCAGATTAGCTTTTCTGGTTGGCAAAACTCTGTGTGTTTTCACACATTATTGTTGAGACAATTAAGCACATCTGCACAGCTCCAGTGAGGAGGACAAATGGAAGCCTGTGTCAGGTGCCTCCTGGACACTTTCCTCTGTGCCTTTTAATCTATATCCTGTCACTGTAATAAACTGTCATTGTGAGTAAAACAGCTTTGCTGAGTTTTGTGAGTCCTTTAATGAATCACTGAACCTGAGGTTGATCTTAAGGATACTCTCCCCACCCACCATTAATATATTAATAATAAATTATGGCTTGAAATCAAAGTAAAATCTCTTACTTCAATAAACTGTTATTTATAAAGCTCATATAAAATATATAAAATGTAGTGAATATGTATATATATACATACTGAACAAACTCTGTCAAATTCATGAATAATTACCTGATATTTTTGTTTATTAAAATAAAGTTTTAGCCTTTGTCACAATAAATTATAAAGATCTCATTTGTATTTCATAAGTATAGAAATACTCAATATCAATAAAAATTTCATTCTTGTAATATTTTGCTTATAAGAAAAATAATCACTCCCCTGATCTATTGTTTAAAAAGAAAAATAATTTTGAAAGGGAAATATAAAATGTTGGTATAAATCGTTTCCCCTTTCTTGCTATGAATTCTAACTTGTGTATATAATGACATATAAGATTTTTTAAATTGGTAATTTCCCAAAGGAAAAATTCGATATATTTTTGCTAACATTATTTAAGATTCCTTTGTAATAGTAAAATAAGGGGTTTTTTTCTTTCTTTCTTTATTTTTTTTATTGTTCTCTTTAATTACTTAAATTCTCACCCTGAGTCATTTTTTATTACTTGGCCCATACTGATTTTTCCAGTTATATGTGGTGTTGCTCAGGGAATTTCTAGAAATCAATCAAGGCAACAAACAAGAACACTTATCCCAAATCAGTTTAGAAACATCTGATGTGTGATTAGATTACAAAGGTATTATTGAATTGACAAATTTAAATGGAATCATTCCGCCTCTCTAAAATTGTGGGTTGCAGAATTATATGATCCATTTTCTCCCTATTTTAACAACTATCTGGGAAGAAGTTATAACCAATGGAAAAGAGAGAGAAAGAGAGAGAGAGAGAGAAAGAGAGAGAGAGAGGAAGAAGATGAAGAAAAATAAGAAGAAGATAATGAAATCCAAAAAGAAAAAACAATAAGAATTTAATAGTTTTA
The DNA here is from genome assembly GCA_028627145.1 of Eidolon dupreanum. Taxonomy (NCBI): domain Eukaryota; kingdom Metazoa; phylum Chordata; class Mammalia; order Chiroptera; family Pteropodidae; genus Eidolon; species Eidolon dupreanum. Next base: position 31,921,838 of record CM053515.1, read on the forward strand.
CTTAAATGGCCGACTCTTAATTATACTTTTAATTCAAAGAGCTCTCACTGATGTGTGTGTGTGCATAGGATCCATAGGTATAATTATCAAATATCTATGAAAACTTTCCTTATTTGAGAGGCTATGTATATATGCCCATTTAGAAAATTTCCTCTTCTTACATTTCTCTTTCATTGTGCTTTATGTCTTACACTGGATGATGATGACCTAATTTATAAAGATAAGCTTCCTTCTGTTTGTTTGTTCTTTGTAAAGACGCTAGTGTCTCCCACTCTCTAACATCAAAAAAACACTAACCTTTACTTTTAAGACAAATATTGCTTACTAGAAGGGAGAACTTTTAGCAACTAAGTAGTTCAACATATATCACATGTGCTGGTGTTAATACATCAAGCATTACACATACCTTTGGCACATCTATATTGATTTTGGGTACAGTTCTATAAGTCAAATTAAATATTATTTTACTACCATTTTAGCCATTCCAACCCAAGTTCCTGGTCATAAACCAATGTTTCTACTACATAAAGCTCAAGTGGCCTTTCCTTAAATCACATCATTTTGTTTTTTAAGTAGTTGTAGGTTCTTCATCAAGTCTTTACATGTTGACAAAGTAATATGTATTGTGGTTGGTTCATTTAATTAGTGCTTTTCCTACATTTTAGGATACAACAAGATTGAAGAAAGTAATTTTACTTATCTGTTTTTAAAAAGTAAAATAACTTTTTTAAGTGAACCCTCTACTATTCAGAATACTTAAAGTTATATATTAATAGTTATCTATTATATATTAATAGTTTGTATATCAAGCTATTAATGCCTAGCTAAAGAGTGAAAATTATCATTATTCAGAAACTAATATTTACTTCGTAAGACATTTATGATTGATTTGCATTTATTGTTTTAACTTTTTCTTGGCTTTAAACATTATTCTCAATATTTTTCATTCAAATGATGCAAATGGTTCTTCCTAGTATGATTAAAATATCTTTAAATTATAAAAATCATATTGGAATTAAGATTCTAAACCCCTTCTGTGTGCAATTTTGAATGAGGTTGCACTGCATATTTTCCCTAAAGAATAATGACTTTAAAGTGTATTTATCTTTGTTTCTCAGTTTCTTTTTTGAATAACAAACTTGTATTCTAGAGCACTCAATGAAGACTCAAAGCCTGTGTGGGAGAAAATGAAAGTATATCTACACATTTAAAAAGTAACATCAAAAATCAATTACTGTTGATAATGTCCTATTTCTTAGACTAGGTTTTGAGTGCATGGGTATATTCAATTTTTTATTAACTCATCGATCATTTTCCTATACTTAGTTTACTTAAATTTAAAGGATTTTTCAAAAATCAAACTATTATGCCCTATATAAATTACCTTCAAAGCTTTCTTATACCAATCAAATTTCGCTGCCAACTTAATTTTACTCAATTGTCTATAGAGGCCAGGCATATAATGAAAGTAAAGTGAGCTGAGTGTGTGATAACTAGAAAGCCGTAGCCTGAGATAAGCTGGGAAAGATGAATCCAGTCTATAGGGTACAGATGCTACTCAGCGCCAAAGAATGGTTGTCATATGGGACTGTGAGTCTAGTGTTGCCAGGTCTGGAAATTTGAATTTTTACACCAAATTTTTACTTTTTAATGTTGGCAATTGATTCAATTTTTAAAACAATGTCAGCCAAACTAAATATGTCTTTGACCAAAGAAGCCTCCATAAAGATCACCTCCCTGAGAAGGACCTCACTAAACCTGAGTTCAATTAAAATGCTTTTCATTTGTACTGCTGATACTGCTACCTCATAGGGAAGCCTACAGTCAACATTAAGTCTGATTCCCTAACCCACACTATTTCTACTATATGATACTACCTGCAAATATATGCATAGTCCTTATGTAATTTGAATCCCAAACCAACCTCATTACACAAGTATAATCCCCAATTTACTGATGAGGGATCTAAGGCCTAAAGGTAGCAGATAACTTAATGAATAAAATCAAAATAGTAGGACCTGAGTTATATGACTTGAGTTCAAACCCTTCTTCCAATACTTATTATTTTTATAATTTTGGAAGGGTAAATTAACTTCTCTATACTTCAGTTTTCTCCTCTGTAAGATGGGTTCTCGAATAACGGTACCTCACAAGAATGTTGTAAGGATATATAAAGCATGTAGAAAGGTGCCCGGCACATAGTAAGTGCCATATAAGTGTGGCTATTACTAATTATTAATGCTATTATTATTATCTGTAAAATGAGATCCTTGCTTTTTGTAAGTTTTAAATAAACCTATCTATACAAAGTGCTTAGATTGTGCCTGAGACATAATTAATGTTCATTATAAATTAACTGTGTGTTTAGTTTCTCTTTCAAATCCATTACTCCTAAACCATGCAGATTAATTATTTTATTCTGTATCGGGTAATAACAAACATAGGCTGAAAGTAATTTCACTTGACAAAGTGTTTTCTTTGGATGTTTAAATAATACATAGTTTCGTCATGATTATTGCAATGTTTATCTCACTTGAAAATGTGTAGTGAAATCAATCATGTATCATGTGATTACTGTCCTGGTGAGGATTTTAATAATGTAATAAAATGTTATTCAAACTATCAGGAATGGTTACAACATTCGGAAGATACTCTTTAAATTTAGATGATCTTCTCTAACTCTTCTTATTTCCCTAATTTTTCAAAAGCTTGAGCTCAAATTAAAAAATCAAAAGATATGCAAGTAATTCAATAACTCAAATTACATAGTTATATGCATAGCCAGAATTTTTACTTACTTGTGACCCATTTCATGAGCAATTGTAAATGCCAGGTTCAGGCCATTGTCTTCAGCAATAATACATTTTCTCTTTTCACTACACATTCCACTCAAGTAAGCTATACCTAGAAAATACAAACACTAATTATCATATGTTAGAATTAAAATGCATATATTTACATTAGGTATTAATAGAGGAAACAAAAAGTGAAGAATCAAAAAAAGTCAATGTTAAAATATGATATCTAGCCATTACGAATGGAATTTTAGGAGAAAATACATATATATAAGTCACTTGATAAATTGTTAATAATCTTGTCAATTTCATATTTTAGATTAAATGATTTTATCAATTATCCAATTCTCAAAAGGCACACTGTAAGAATACATTTTATAAACATCACTTTTCATTGTCATTTAAGATAAATGAATAGTTAGTTGTAGCTTAGAAATAGAAATAAAAAAGTAATGATTATGTTAAATACTTTTCAATTCTTGTAAAGAACCTAGTTTCAAAGAAATACCCTAAAATAAAATAAATTACATTCAGGACACTCTTGGACTTACACTTATATTTTGAGTTAATAAAATTTTGAAATTCAATTTTGTCAAACAGCCATTTTAACTAACAAGACATAAAAACTATCTGTGATATATAGAAAATTGAAAATGTTTCCTCTGAAAGTTTCTTGGGTAATAAGATGGTCTGACTGCAAAGTATATATACTGAAATATTATTTAAGATAAAACTTTCAGCAAGATATTCAGTCTTTTGGTTGAAATTATCAATAAAGAGGATATCTGAAATCATTGCTACTCTTCAGTTAAAGATTTATGTACTACTTACCAATTAAGATAAATCCTTGAATAAATATCATTTAACATAAGAAATCGTAATCTTCTAAATGTGTTTTAATTCATTTTCTAATAACAAAAGTTACTAAAATCACATCTAGTATTAATTGAATTCATTGTATTTTCTCTAATTCTTATATCTTTATAAACTACATTTAATCTTATTTTATGAATATATTAAGGCCTAGACAGGCAAAATGATTTACCAAAGATCACATCACTATTAAATATAATAGAATGGTGGTGGAGGTGGGAAGGAGGCAGGACTGAACCTAACTTTGAATTCCTACACCAGGCAATGCTTCTGATAACAATTTAGGGCAGAGTTGCTAGTTAGCTGACTGTTTGTGAGTTTTCTCCTTTTTCTAGAAACTTAAAAGATAATGGTAAGGAATAATTAAATTCAAATAAAAGAATAAATCACCTTTCCTGTGTTTGAGAAAGATAGAAGATCCACGAAGGTATATGAATTGATTAAGTAAAGCCACAGCCAAAATGACAGGAGAGAAGGATTTTATGAGTGTGGTAGAACCCCAGAGAGTCTCAAGACTGAGGCACACAGGGTTTGAGACATTGCTGGAGCATTGAAAATGAAGATTAGTTGAAAGTATATGTGAAATCCTCAACTATTCATTCAAATTTTGGTGGAGAATGTCAAGGCCTGGTATTATAAAGAATATATTTATATTCTTTAAATAAGATGCAATATAAACATTATTTTTAAAATAAAACTACAGGAAGAAACTGCTAAGTGATGAAATACACACATCGATGTTATTTCCTCTGCATATTTAGAAATCAAGATTTTATAGAACTTAAATCTACATAGATGAAATGACTTCTCTATGAATGGATATGTGGATGGATGAATAATGAATGAACAGATAAATGATAAGCCCTACTACTGCATTTGGCTTATTAAGGCAATTAAAATAAAATCAGGGTTAAATCTATCAAGTATGAAAAAAGGTGAAGGTAGAGATAAAAAAAAAAAAGAGGAGGTTGGGGAAGGGAGAAGAGGAAGAAGAGAAAAACATTCCCCTGACCATTCTATTCTCTGGAACTATTCTTTATCTAGTTTCATTAAACAACAAATGAAATAAAAATTATAAAACTTTTAAAATTCTTAAACATAATGTGATTTTTAAGAGAGATAAGTCAGATACTTATTAATAGAACAAAAATGGAAAATAAAGATTTGGGAGCTAATCGAGTTTGTGTCATAACTGAAGAAAAGAAGGAAGGAAGAAGGAAAGAAAGGTGAAAGAGAAGCATCTTCTATAGAGTATTAAAATTCTCTTAAGCATTTAAAAAAATAAAAGATATAATTTGAGATTGAATGTTCCACAAAAATACTAAACTAAGCTCTACTATAATTAGCATGCCAATGACCACTCTTCAGGACAAAATTTCCCTTAGGATGCCTACATATTTCACCACTTCCTTCACCACAACTAAAATAATCCCATCACCATATACAGATTTAAAACTCAGTTACTGCGGCTTGTCATCATTTCATGTATCTCTCTGCTCCATGGACCAGTACATATCAAATTTACTCTCTTTAATAAGTTTTACATTTCTTCTCCTGTACCCCTTCAAATATACTGTCCCCAAATAAAAATAGTATTGTCACTTGTTTCCAACTCTTATCTCTTCTATATTATTCTCTTCTATATTTTTTTTCAATATTTTTCTGTAATTTTACTACATTGGCTAGGATTTCCAACATGTTGTTGAAATGTCTGTGTGGTACTGAGCTCCTTGTTTTTCCTGCTGACTTTAATAGGAAAGTTTAGTTTTACCATAGATTGTGCGCTGCAAGGCTTTCATAGACATAGCTTGTTAAGGAAATTACTTTCAGATATTCTTGTATGTCTAAGTGGAAAAGGAGGCAACATTATCTGATGTGTGGGTCAAAGGTGGATAGGAGTTAGTATTTTTTGGAAAAGAAACAAAAGCTTAGAATAGCAACTGAGAGAAATAGAAAAGACAGCCAAGTAAGCACTAGTGGAATATTTAATGTAAATGGGTCAGAACACACATAGTTCAGCTGGCGATGGAGAGCATGAGCCTGGAGCAGCAGAAATACACCCAGGTGAGTGGTATCCAATCTAATGGCTAAAACAGAGAAAAGTAATATTTGGATGAAATGTGGGTTGAGGTTTTGTAGATTAGGTATAAAGGAAGAATCAAGGAGTTGGCAGTAAAACTGAGAGTGAAAAGAAGAGATAGAAGTGGTAGGGCTCTATGCTAGATAAATAGAGAAGTAAGGTCAAAAGAAACCTGGTAATTTGGAGAATAGAATTTAGTGGTCAGAGGATTAGAATCCAGTAGAGAATAGAATACATTCGTCAAATGAGGAAAAAGAACAGAAACTTTCCAAAAATTTTTGGAGACTGTGATAAGAGGATGAGATTTAGGGATTTAAGATTCCGGAGGTGAAGTTTCATGACATAATTAGGTACTGCCACAAGAGTAGAGAAGCGTAGAAGTAGAGGTCACTAAGACTGAGGTCAAAGGATTATTAAGTAGTATTAAGTGGACTCAATATGAAACTGCATATCATCACAATAAACTCGGGAAGGTGGGAAAGGTGGCCAGGAGTGAAAATCAAGAAGATAAATTAATCGGTGACAGTGAGGGATAAGATTGTAAAGCTGAAGAGCTTCAGCTTCAAATGAAGAGTTTTTATATGAGGACAGGAGAGATTTTGACTTAGAAGCAGTAGTGGGAAGCAAGGGGAATGCAACATATTTACACCTTTGGTGTCTGTCTGGCACCAGCCTGAGATATACAGGTGGAAAGAATGAATAGCAACCTCCCCTGTGGCCCCAGAGTCCTCACTAGGTTATGTGAAATCAATGACTATTGTGTGGTCATGTAAAAAATTATAGTGATATTGACTCATTTATAATATATAAGATATATATATATGTATACTATAAAATATGAAGTATAATTTAAAAACCGCTGAGTATATATTGGCATAAAGGTATGATTACAAATAAGTATTAAAAAATTGATACCACCATATTTTCATAGGACAACAAAAATATGCCAATTTGCTATAGCAATTGTATTGTGTGGAGAGATTATGGGTAATTTTTCTTTCTCTTTTCCCATTTTCCAAATTCATATAAGTGTTTATAAGGAAAAATTAAAAACATAAATATGGTAATCATATCTGAAAATCAAAGGTTAATTAATAGTCTCTTACATCCAGGTGTCATTTAACAACCCAAAATGACCCTCTATGCCTACTCTTCTTTTATTTAAGTGCAAAGTCTAAATCTTTAACTAAGACTCTGATAAGTTTGAATTTCATTGTTCTTACATTTGGCACACCAAGAAGATTTTCTTTGACTTGAAAGTTATAGAGAATGATTGTAACCATGACTAATTTAAATGACTTTCATTATTCTGTTTAAAAGCTCAAACTTTTCAGTTCCTTTCCAAAACCCACATGTTTCTTATTATAATAAGGGGTAGAGGTTAGAGGGAGAAGGGATTTAATACAGCTGTTATTTAAAGATAGATGTAATACAGACCATTTTTAAAGCACTCTTTTAACATAAAAAATTCTGGAAATACAAAGGAAACCAAAATAACCTTTAATTTTTCACCTAAAAATGAATCAAATCACACACCAGGAGTCAACAGAATCTCTTATCTGAACACAAAACACACTATTCTAGGACATGATATGATATATCTCATCAAGATGATCAGAGGCCACCTAAGCCATAGAGGATTCATGTTACAATAATAGACTAATTGGAAAATCAGAGTTTTTATGTGTTCAGGTACATGTATCCTAACAAAAGTAAGTTGTCCAGCTCTAGAATTGTTTCTTTTAACCATGAGCTAGACTACCTGAGTTCAAAATCCTTGCTCTCCTAGCACAAAATCCTGCACAGTCCTATTTATCCCGTAATTACACCATATGAGTTATTTGCCTATGAGTTCTACTATTACTTGAAGCGTAAGGGAACAAGTAACATAATCTATGACAAGTACCAAAGGTACAAAGATGAATTGATGCTGAGAGTGTCTTCAGGAGCGTGAGCCACACAAACACTCATTTTAACATGTGATCATTAAGACATAAAGGCGTACATAGGATATTATGAGAATAAAAAACATATATCAGATAGGGAATAAAATCAAAGCAGGAAAGGCTTTTAGAGAAGGAAACAGCTTGGTGGTATCACTGAGTGGGCAGAGGTTAGCCGGAGAATGGTAGTAGAAATTGGTGTTGGGGGCGTGCCTCCTAAACAAAGACCGAGCAGGAAAAAGAGTAAGGAGATGTCTGTGAGAGCAGGTGTCACTCACAGAGGGTAGCTGAGGTTCTTTAAGGGTGCAGGCCATGTAGTACATCTCTGTACCAATCCTGTGTTTAGCATATCCTCAATAAGGGGGCTGTTTAAGAAATTACATAGATGAAATTCCCTGAAAGATTAATATAAAATGTGATTCCATGCAGGGCCTTAAATAAAAATGTATCTTTGTAGAATCAAAATGTATTTCATCCACTAATTAGAAAAAAATATGTAGAATGATTTAATGATGGTGCCCTGATCATATGAAACTATATAATTACATTCAAATTGGGCTTTGAACGTATTTTAAAACAATAACTTGTCTTACTAGTTCACTAATTATCTGTTCCATTAAAGGGCAAGATGATCTAGTAATATAAACAATTACACAAGTTATAAGTTTAATATCAGCATAGTTATAAATGTATTTTAAAAATAGGCTTCCAGATTCTCTTAAATGTTTAAGTGATCTACAAAATTCTTAAAAGTACAGTTTTTATGAATATTAAGAAAAAAGCGATTTCTAACAAAAAGAAAGGATATTCGTTTAATAAAATATACAGTGAACCTCTATAGTCAAATAAGGCAGATATTGTTTATACTAGTATAAAGAAGTGTCGAAGAAATTTCTTCAAGCAGAAAGAAAAATCCCAGATGAAAACATGGAAATGAAGGAGGAGATAAAGAACACCAAAAAGAGTAAGTAAATGGAGAACTATAAACAAATATTGAATACACATAACACTAATTTTTATGACTTTGAAATTTAAAATACACAGAACCAAAATACATGTAACCATATATAATGGGAGATAAATGGAGTTCAAGTGTTCAAAGGTCCTAGCAATATCAGGAGAGTGATAAAGAGGTATATGTCATAATATATACAGTAATTGCAAAAGAATAGTAAAATAATATATAACAATTATATAGATAGAAAATGGCATACAAATATTGGATTTATCTATTTAAAAGTGAAAGAAAAAAGGAAAAACATGAAACAATGTCAAATAGGAAACAAATAAAAAGATAGCATTTCCTGCCAAAAATTTCATTAAATAAAAAAGACTTTGATAAATAAAAACTACGATTATAAGACTGGATAAAAATCAGAAAGCCCAACTCCACTCTGCTTAGAAGAGATACACTTTAAGTAAAATGACAGAGGTGGGTTAAAAGTATAAGAATAGAAAAAGATAATATTCAAACATAACCAAAACAGAGCAACGGTGACAATATAAATATTACAAATATACAAAACTAGCCAAAGTGAGTTTATCAAATAAGAAAAAATAGAGATATTTTTGCGATAAAAGGATCACACCAATAAGAAGACATCACAATTCTACATCTATATTTACATAACAACTAACTTCAAAATGTATAAAGCAAAAATGAATAGAATTAAGAGAAACAGACAAATCTGCAATTAAGTTGGAAGACTTTAACATGTCTCTTTTAACAATTGATAGAACATCCATAAAAAATTCACTAAGGACCTAAAGATCTGAACAAAAATTTAGCAAGTATGTCTTAATTGACACAATAGAACATTTCACTCAATGACAAAACTCACATTCTTTTTCTTAAGTTTAAAATTGATATATAACATATATTTGTACAGTTGTACATTATAATTTGACATCTGTATACACTCTAAAGTGATTACCAACAAAAGCCTAGTTACCATCCATCCCCATATAGCTGATCCCTTCACCTATTTAGCTCAACTCCTACCCCTTTTACCCTGTGGTAACCACCATTCTGTTCTCTGTATCTATGTGTTGGTTGTTCTTTTGCTTGTTCCTTTGTTTTGTTTTTTTGAGTTTCACATATGAGTGGAATAGCTGTCTTGCTCTGTCTGACTTATTTCACTTAGTATAATACCCTCAAGGACAATTCAAGTTGCCACAAATGGCAAGATATCATTATTTTTTATGACTGAGTGGTATTTCATTGTGTGTGTGTGTGTGTGTGTGTGTGTGTGTCACATTTTCTCTATCCATTCGCCCATCAATGGGCACTTAAGTTGCTTTCTTATCTTAGTTATTGTAAATAATGCTGTAATAAACATAGTGGTGCCTATATCTTTTAGAACTAGTGTTCCTGTATTCTTTGGATAAATACCCAGAAGGGGAATGGCTGGATGATATGGTAATTCTATTTGTAATTTTCCGAGGAATCCCCACACTACTTTCTTTTTAAGTATACAAAATACATTTATAAAAATTGACCACATAATGAAGTGAAAAAATCTCAACAAATTTCAAAAGTGGAAACCATCCAAAGTATGTACATCAGCCATGATGGAAATAATTAAGAAATCAAAAACCAAAAGATAACTGGAAAAACCCAAACTGTCTAGACATGGGATGATATACTTCTAAATAGTTTACAAGAGAATGAAGAAATTACCATAGAAATTAGAAAAGATTTCAACATAATCATAAAAATAGAACACATCAAAAATGTGTGGGCTGAAACAACAGTGCTTAGGGAAATTCATAGAATATATTAGAAAAAAACAAAAAAAGACTGAAAATAAATGGTTAAACTTCTTTCCAGGAGCTGGGAAAAGAAGACAGCTTCAAAGCTTAAGAAAATAGAAGAAAAGAAATAATAAAGAAGAAAATCGATGAACACTAAAACAAATGTAAAAGAAAATTGACAAAAATTAATAATTCCCTAGTAAACTGTCGAGAATAAGACAGAGACAAATACAAATTATCAGTATCAACATGAATAAGAAAATAGCTCAGCAATTCCTAAAAACATCAAGATAATATAAAAAAAAGTATACCAAAAAATTTTACAATTTACCAAAGCTGTCAAAAGAAATACAAAATCTGAAATTTCCTCTAATTATCTCTTTTATTCATTCTACTCCAGCTATATCGCTTTTTTTTTTTTTTGTCATTTCTCAGATGGGCCAAGGATGTTTCCACTTCAAGACTTCTTCACTCACTTTTCACTCTGTCTAGAACATTCTCTCCCCAGATCTCCAAATCTTTTTAAAATGTCACTGTTTTCACTGAGGCATTTCTTGATCACCAAATTTAAAACCATAAATACCCTTCTCCCTATCCTGCAACTCCCTGATTGTCTCTTTATTCTACTATTTTTTTCTATGCCAGTTTAATTTTTTAATACCTGATTAATTTAAGTATGTATTGTGGATATTGACCATCTCTCTATCAGACTGTAAGCACCACGAGGGCAAGAAAGTACTGAGAAATCAATCTGGTCACTCTCAATGTGTTTGTACAGTACAGTCATAATAAATTCTGAAGTGTATTAACACGCATTTCTATTTTGTATGACCAGGTAGGTTATGTCTTCCTGGTCACCTCAAGGCAGATGGGAATGAGTAAGGATTAGTGGTAAACTTTTAGAACTCGGGGAGGCAGTGGATTAAAAATCCCCAGGCCAATGTGGATGGCTCAAGTAGAGAATGAAACCACCATGCCTAGGCAGAGAGAAGGACTGAGCGTACTTTGATTCTCACTGCCCTGGAAGCCAGAGGGGTGGGCAGTTTAACACAAGTGACGCAGGAATGATATGGCTAAAATCCAGCAGTGTCTTCAGCAGTAGAGCTGAAAGGGTAGGGTTTGGGGTGGGAAGGAAGATAAAGAATGTGGTGGAACGAGCTAAATAGGAAGGTCACAGGGCTTTGACCAAGTCAATATTCTTGACTGGAACCCACCAGCTATATTCCTGGCAGCCAAGTTCAGCAGTGTGCTCTGACGCTGTGTAGACTAAAGAATTCATTGCAAAGATGCAAAGACTAGAGGTTTCTTTCCGAGGGTCGTGAAAGGATTGTGATTGCTTATCTATAGCCCATTACCCTCACTACTTGAAAAGAATCAAATGAGAGGTTAGGGGGGCTATTTAGGAAAAAATGAGCTTAAGCTAAAACAAAGCAAAAATAAAAACAAGGTATATGAATAAAGTCATCTAAACTAGAGGAAAAATAACATCAATTGACACGTTTAAGTTTTCATTTTCTTGGAATCAAGTGAGGTAGGGATTGGTGAGAGAAAAATTTAATACACTGTAGAAAGCTAGATACATTTTCTTTACCTAATATAGTGTAATTTTTGACCTTGGTAAGTGTATTGAGACAAAATTAACTACAGATGGGAATGCACACATTTAAAAAGTGTGTGATTCTTAATGGGTTTCTAAAGGAAAATAAAACAGTGAATAATCACTCATTTTATTTTATTATCCTAAGGCCTGATGGAGGTATCTAAGATAAGTGAACTACTAGACTAAATAGCATATATATGCCACTCATAAATCTTTGGCAAGCTTTTATATGGAATACTAATGTTGTGCAGGAAGAAGAAGGTGAAAGATGGTTCAAGTTAAATGTTTAGGAAAAATAGTGAAAGAAAGGGAGTTCAGAGGGAGAGTGATATATAGGGTAAGTAGAGATGGCCAACTCCTAAATTCTGCTCTTTTGAGAGATGGAGAGGATGTCGTGATAAAGGATGCATTCCAAAACAGGTTTTGTTCTTGCTTTCGTTGTTTTTACACTTCCTTTAAGCTTTATAATAAACCACACCATTAAGCCCACCCACCTCCTCCCCGCATTAAGATAATGAAAGAGTGCTTTTGTATGGAAGGAAGAATAATTAAGAAAATTTATGTCTGTGGGATAGTTTTGTGCTCCTGCTATTGTATTCTAGATTTATTCTACTTAACATTCAATTCTTATCTCTCTTCAGAAAATTTAAGGGCAGATTACTGGATGGTTTTAGGAGTTAAATGCTCAAATCCTTGGAGAGTTTAAATTAAGCCAGAATCCGATGCACATTATTGTGGTTTTGATATATCATTAATACATCATTAATACTATATGCCAGTTGAAATTCTTAATTTTAGATTTCAGTGTAACACTAGAAAATATAATTCTTGTGGCACATTGAAAAAGCCACATGTGGTCAATTATACATCTAACTTGTAAATCAGTAATGAAACGTTACTGCACATGCACGATCTATCACAAACATAGCTGGATATTAGTATTCTCATCGCTATGTTGATATAAAAAAAGATAAATCAGAGTTCTTAGGCTTTCTATATTACTTGCTCACAAGCAAAAAAAAAAAAAAAACGAATTAAGTTTAATGATTTCATCTGCCTTGGAGATTAAAACTGTCATGACTTTAAAAAATAGGTAAGATGAATCACCGTTAAAGATTTTCTTGAAGTAAGTTTTAGAATACAGCTGGAAAATTTTTAAGTGTTCTGATTGCATATAAATCAGAAATTATGGCTAACGCATTTTTATAATATTATAACGTAATCATATCCTGAAGGCATTAAACAGAGACAATTAAAACTAAAAATATCATGCTACTAAAAAGCTGTATAAATTGCTTTTTTAGTATACTAGTAAAAACATTGACGGCACGCATTTATAACTACAAACCAATTCAATGTGCAAAACAGTTTGACACAACATTCCTTTTTCACATGCCAATTTTTAATCATTTTGTTATTCATAATTTGCTTTCTATTTAATATGATCAGTGTTTTTATTTAAGTAAAGAAATAATTCTATAAACTGGAGAAATCTAAAGAATATAATTATAATTATGATATAATTACACATATCTGATGTACTTAAATCTCAACTACTAATATTTAAAATATTAAGTTTGACATAATTTGTTAAGTAAAATATATGTTTACCTAAGAACAAGTGATTTCAACTCTAGACGCATTTTTAAGATCTCAGTTTTTTAGGTCTGTACACAGAGGTAGTTAATAGTAAGTTGGTTAAGTTTTTTCTTCAAAATAATTTGATACTTTCTAAAACCCTGAAGGGAATTCAATGATAATTTTTCATGACCTGTTTTCTACATTAAGCATTAAAGAATGGCAAAATGCAAAGAAGAAAATTTTAAGAATTGATTCTCTCTTGTGAAATATTCTACGGTTTGAGTCCCAGCCTCAATTCTTAGCTTTGTGACCATAGAAAAGCTAATTCTATTTTCTGAGCTTCAGTTTTCCCAACAGGAAAATTGGGAAATTGATCATTTCTTAGGAATGTCTTAGGAATGGTAATCAATTTAGATAATGTATTTCGAGCATATGTTGGCATATCTGAAACTTGGTAGTCATTAAAATGAGGTAACAGTCCCTATGACAGAGAACTCTTGAAGGGTTAAAGGAGATGATATATCTAAAAACCTAGAATGAATACTTAACAAGTATTATTGTTCACTGACAACACCATGTGTTTGTGGTGAACACAAAGCTATACTTATAGTAACAACAGTAAAAGCTACAAGGAAGACCTCAGGGAGTTTTCTAAATTAAGATGGCCTTTGTTTCCAAGAGTATACTCAGCATGTTTTAATATTCATATGGTTCTTAACAGCATCATTAAAACATTTTCTAATATAAATACTATAATTAAAATCAATCTCTAACAATAAAAGATCTTGAGAAGAGAATAACCACTTTTCATAGTAATTCCTTAAGAATTATGTATCTGAGTCTTATCCCAGAAACATCTTGCCAAAATAGAAATATAAAGTGTCTGATTTATGTTCTGGCCAGTGCCTAATAAGATAGACAGACACCAGCAGCCAAGAATTAAACAAGATAAGTTCAGCTTTGCTTTGATTGTAAACCATAGGAAAAAAAATTGTTATTTTCTTATTAGGAATTCATTTCTATTCAGAAATACAAATATTGAGTATCTGCTCAATCGCTGTGCTGTGTGCCGAGGACACAGAGCATTGAACAGGATCTGACCACAGAGGAATTAGAAGGAGAGGTAGTGAATGGAAGGCAAGTTATAAGAAAGGTATGCAGATGTCTGCGAAGTTCATTCATGGTAGGATGAGAGACAATTCAGGAAGTTCAAAAGTGGAAATTAATCAGGGCTCTGAAGAACGGGTAGAATATAAACAGGGATAAAGGAGGGAAAGGGCAATAAAGAAATAGCCTCTCACTTGGAAATTCTAAAACAATACATTTGAATACACACTAAAATCTACAAAAATAACTGGTTCTTAACGAAGCCTCAGAAAAGTGCATTAGTGTGAATTAAAGAGGCAAAGAAGGCAACAAACAAACAAGATAAACAAAAAACTCATAGACATAGATAATAGTATGGCGATTACCAGAGGGGAAGGGAGGTGGAGGCTAGGAGAGGGTAAAGGTGGTCAAATATATGGTAACTGAAGGAGCTTTGACTTTGGGTGCTGAACATACAATTTGATATACAGATGCTGTATTATAAAATTGTACACCGGACACATATATAACCTTATTAACCAATGTCACACCAATAGATTTAATAAAATTTTTAAAGGCACAACACTGGCGAGGCAGACAGTTTTTTGGAAAGTTTACCCCAGTGAATGAAAAGATTAGAAAAAGAGTCTGATGGGTGAAGACTGGGAAACATTTCAGTCCCTCCTCTCCTTTAGGCCCTGTGTAGATCAGGACACAACCAGTAGGAAGCTTTGTGGAATCTGTTGTGATGCTAAAAGTAAATCTAATAACCATACAATTTCTTTCTCTGTTCTGTTTTGATTTTTTAATTCATATATAGTGACATTTCCTTTTTCTTGTGCAGTTCTATGAATTTGAGCAGCTGTGTTAATCTGTGTAACCACCACCATTTTGTGTCATCTCTACAGTTATACCTTCCCCAGCCCTAAGCAATAGTGACGCCTGATCTAATCATCATAGGTTTGTTAGAGAGTTTCATAAAATGTAATCATACAGTATGTACCCTTTTGAAACCGGCTTCTTTCACTCAACATAATGCTTTGAGATTCCTCCAAACTGTTGGATGAAAAGGTCTTTCCTCTTCGTATCTAAATAGCATTTCATAGTATGACTGTACCACGAACTGTTTATCCATTCACCTGTTGAACATTTGGAACGTCTCCAGTTTGTAGCAATTTAAACATTCATGAATAGGTTTTGGCTGACTACATGTTTTTCATTTTCTTGAAGTATATACTTAGAAACGGAATTGCTAGGTCATGTGGTATGTGTATGTTTATCTATATTAGAAACTGCCAAACTGTTTTCCCAAGTAGGCTGTAAAATTTTGCATTCCCAGCAGCAAGGTATGAGAGTTAAAACTGATCCATATTCTTGTCAGCTCTTGGTATTGTCAGTATTTGTATTTTACTCCTATAATAGGTATATCTCATTGTGGTTTTAATTTGCATAACCTCGTGACAAATGATATTGAACATCTTTTCATGTGTTATTTACCATCCTTATAGCTTTTTTGTGGACTGTCAAGTCTTTTGCACATTTTTAAGTTGATTGTTTTCTTAGTGTCGAGCCTTGAGAGTTCTTTATATGTTTTGTATACAAGTCCTTGTATCTGGATATGTGATATATAAATATTTTCTCCTGGTTCCTAACTTGTTTTCTAATCTCTTAACAGAGCAAAAATATTTTCATTGTTGCTGTTGTTTTAGTATTGATGAAATCCAGTTTACTCATTTCTCCTTTCATGTCTCATGTGTTTGGTGTCAAATCTAAGAACTCTACCTAATTCAAGATTGCAAAGACTTTCTCTTATGTTTCCTTCTAAGTTTCTATAGTTTTACATTTTACATCTAGATCAATAATCCATTGTGTGTTAACTTTTGAATAAAGTTCATTATTTTGCATTCTGATGTCCAAATTTTTCAAGACCATTTGTTGAAAAATTATTTTCATCATTGAATAGAGTTTGTACCCTTTTCAGAAAAACAATTGGCCATAATTGTGTGGATCTATTTCTGAAAATTCTATTTGGTCTATTGACCTATGTACCTATTCCTTAACCAATACCACACTGTCTGGTTACTAAAACTTGGCAGTAAGTCTGAAAATCAAGTAGTTACAATTCCTCTAAAATTATTTTTCTTTTCAAAAGTGTTTTGGCTATTATTGTTTTTCATATACATTTGAAATGATCTTGTCTATATCTACAAAAAAAGTGACCACATTTTGATTGGAATTGTGTTAAATCTATAGATAAATGTGAGAAGAATTTGCATCTGTGCTATGCTATCTTCCAATCTATGAATACAGTATGTATCTCCATTTATTTAGATTTTTTTATTGCTCTGATCAGCATTTTGTGGTTTTTAGTACACAGAATCTCTACATTTGTTTAAATTTATATCTAGATATTTCATTTTTGAGCTGTGATAAATTTTACATATATATACACATATTAAAATTAGATTTTATATTATTATATATGTATATATGTAGTTTATATATTTGTGTATACGTGCACACACACACATACACACGTATATTTAAAATTTCAGTTTCCAACTGTTCAATTCTAGTACATAAAAATACATTGGATTTTTGTTTGTTGACTTCGTATTCTGTGACTCTGCTAAACTCACTTAGCTTTAGTTGTTTTTTCATATATTTCTTGTCATTTTCTACGTAAACAATCATATTTTCTGTAAAGAGGAATAGTTTTATTTCTTACTTCAAATTAGTTATGCCTTTCATTTATTTTTCTTACCTTAGTCCACTTCTAGCACTTCTGTAGGAAGAATGAAGTGAACAGCCTTCTCCCTTGCCTAGTTCCGGTCTGAGTGGAAGAGCATTCATTCTGTCACCATTACATGTGATGTTAACTGACTCTCTCTCACTCTCTCTCTCTTTTTCTGTAGACACTATTAGACTAAGGCAGTGCCCTTCTATTTCTATGTTTTTGAATTTTTATTGTGAATAGATCTTGAATTTTGTTACATGCTATTTCTGCATCTGTTGTGATGATCATGTGCTTCTTATTTAGACCTTAAATATGATTAATTTTCAAATATTGAGATAAGCCCCACTTGGTTCTGTTCTATATTCTTATATCTGGGTTTAATTTGCTAATATCTGTGTCTATGTTCATGAGGAACATTTGTCTGTAGTTTGTTCTCCGCCCTCTCCCTCCTCAACCCCCCACCCATACACACATAAACCCACCTTGTACTTCTTGGTGTAGTTTTAATTTTAGGGTAATGCTGGTCTCGTAAAATAAGTTGGGAAGTGTCCTCACCATTCTTTTTTCTTAAAATAATAATGTAGAATTGACATTATTTCTTTTCTAAAAGAATTCACCAATGAAACTTTCTAGGCCTGGAGATTTTATTTTTGGATGGCTTTAAACTATAAGTTCAACTTCTTTAATATGTATAAGACCGCTGAGGTTATTTTATCTTGAGTAAGTTTTGTTAGTTTGTGGTTCTCAGTGAATTGGTCCATTTCATCTAAGTTGTAAATGTATGTGCATAGATGTGTTTGTATTATTCCCTAATGATTGTCTTAATGTCTGAGTACTTTGTAGTGATAGCTCTCCTTTCATTGCTGGTATGAGCAAACTGTTCCTTTTTATTTTCTTCAAGAATTTACTAGAGGTTTAAAATTGTATTGACATTTTCAAAACACCAGGTTTGCTTCCTTTCGTTTTTACTATGATTTTGTTTTCATTTCACTGATTTATGCTCTAATCTTTATGATTCCTTTTCTTCTGTTTCACATGAGCATGTTTGTTTTGCTTTGCTTACTCTTCTATTTTAGTCTATTTAGGTAGAAACTTAGATTATTGACTTCAGACTTTTCCTCTTTTTTTTAAAAAAAGCATTTAATTATATAAATTTCCCTCTAAGCATTGTCTTATCTGCAGCCCATAATTTGTATGTTGTCTTTTTTTCAGTTCAAATCACTTTAATTTTCATTGAAATTTCCTCTTTGACCCATAAATTATTTAGAATTACATTATTTTCCAAATATTTTGGAGAATATTTTCTTATTTTTATTGATTTCTTTTTTTTTCTTTTGGATCCAACTACTTTTTTTTAATTTTTATTTTATTAGTTTCAAGTATACAGTACATTGGTTAGACATTTATATAGTTTATATATCGATCCCCCTAACTGCTCTTTCTCTCTCCTCTGGCTCTCCACTTAGCCAATATATTAATGCTAACTGCATTCCCTATGCTGTTCTCTCCATCCCCATCTATCGACTACTTATTTGTACTTCTTTAACCCTTCACCTCAATCTCCTAGACCCCCATATTGATTTCTTTTATAATCTGAAACTGTACATGAAAAATAAATTTTAAATATATAATTGATTTCTAGTCTAATTCCATTATGTTCAAGAAAATGCATTGTATGATTTCAATTCTTTTAAATTTGGAAGTTTGTTTTATAACCTATAAAATATTCTTTCTTGGAAAAATTTCCATATTGCTTGAAAAGCCAGTGTATTTTGTTATGTTGGGTAGAGCAATATTAAATATTAGTTAATAGTTTTATTTAATTCTTTTATATGCATGCTGATTTTCTGTTGACTGATTTTGTCAATTACTAAAAGAGAAATGTTGACATCTTCCAAATATAATTGTGCATTTGTCTACTTTTCCTTTTACTTCTGTCAGTTTTTGTTTCATAAATTTTAAAGCATTATTGTTACAGGTGCCAAAACATTTAAGATCATTATATCTTCTTAGTGAATTAACCTTTTTATTATTATATAATGTCCCTCTTTGTTCTTGGCAATTTTCTGAAATCTAATTGTTCTGAAATCTAAATTGTCTGATATTAATATAGCCATTTGAGTGTTTTCAATTTTTATTAGTTTTTTTCATGGCATGTGTTTTTCATATTTTTACCCCTAATTTATCTATTATATTTGAAATGAGTTTCTTATGACAGCAGACTTGTATCTTTTTTTTTAATCCATTCTGGTCATCTCTTTCTTTTAATGGTGAGTTTTAGATTATTGATATTTAATATAATTACTGGTGTGTTGGGACTTAGGTCTATCCTTTTGTTATTTGTTTTTTGTTGTCGACTTTGTTTGTACCCTCTGTTTTCCTTTCTTCTGTTTCCCTTTCTTGTTTTCTGTTTGCTCTTTTCAACGAACATCTTTGAAATGAGGAACGGTTTCAAATTTTTTGGTATTCCATTTTAATTTATTTATCATATTTTTAACTACATCTTCCTACATACTCGTTTAGTGGTTGCTTATGATAGGTTTAACAGTACACCTATTCAACTTTCAAAGTCTGATCAGGATCAATATTTTGCCACTTCAAGTGAAGTGTAGAAAGTTTAATACCATGTAGTCCCTTTACCCTCCATGTATGTTGTACTTGTCTTACATAGTACAGTCACATACCATCACAAATTTCATCAGACAATGTTATAATTTTTCCTTTCAACTATCTAACATATTTAAAATACTTAAGATGAGAAAATGTCTATGTATTGTATTTACCCAGATACTTACCATTTCTCTTTCTTCATTCCTAATGTTCTAAGTTTCCTTTAAGTATAATTTCCCTTCTGGCAGAATTATCTACTTTGGCAATTCTTTTAAAGTAGCTCTTTTAGTTGTTGGTTCTCTTAGTTTTCCTTCATCTGAGAATGTTCTATTTCACCTTCACCTACATTGACAATCCTTTCTTTCAGTATTTTAAAAACAGCGAGCCACCCTTGTGGCCTTCATGGTTTGTCATGAGAGATTTGCTATCATTAGTATCACTATCCCCAAAAAATTACAAGTAGTTTTTTTTTGTATCATTTTTTCCTTTGTCTTTAACTTTCATAGTTGGATTATATTTGTGCCTGTTTATTTCTTCGGGTATTTCTTGTCTGGAGTTTGCTTAGCTCCTTGAATTTGATGGTTTAAATTTTGCTAAAATTGAGAAGTCATATTTCTTCTCTCCTTCTGTGTCCTTCTGAGGTCCATGATTATTACTTGTGATATTTCCCATAAATCCCTGAGACTCTATTCATATTTTTTTCTGAATATTCTTTTTTTCTCTGGTGCTCAGATTGGATAATTCCTTCTGATATATCATTACATTTCCTGGCTATTTTCTCCATGGTCTATATCCTACTATTCAGTACATACATAGAGATTTTTATTTTGTTATTCTTTTCTTATTTCTAATATTTGCATTTGGTTTATCTTTAAATAGTCTATTTATTTGCTGAGGCTTTATATCCTTCCATTCATTTCAAGAATGTTTGCCCTTACTTGTTGGAACATCTTCATAATAGGTAGTTTAGTCTTTGTCAGATAATTCCAAAATTTATGCTATTTCAGAGTTGGCATCTATTTAGTGTCCTTTCCCCTGCAAATTAAGATTTTCCTATTTCTTTATAGGCGGTGCAATTATGGATCGTATCCTGGAATTCTGAATTTATATTATGAGACTGTCAGTCTTAACTAAATCCTATGAAGAATGCTGATATATTTCAATTTTTTTTAGCATAAAATCATCTAGTTAGATTCAGGACGTAAGTTCCAAAATTCCAAGGTTTCTATGGGTTTTGGTTTATTGAATTTTCATCATCAATTTTCAAAGCCTTTTCATTGCTATTCAGATCTATTCTATGTTTGTCACCTAGTGATCACTCTGGAAACTAGGTGGCTCAGTAGCTTAATAACTCATTTCTAAAAGGAATTTTAGGGTCATAGTCACACATGCAAAGCTTGGAGGTGAGCAAAGATGCTAAACAACTTTATGGGGTTACTTTCCCCAGCTTCTCTGTCTCCACTATCTCCCTGGTACCTTCCATGTCCCTAGGGGTCTCATTTCAGTCCTGCTTCTAGAATGTTTGGGTTTTAATGCCCCACTCTGCCATGAACTTTTCATTCTTGTGTCTGCTTCTAGGTTTGAGGGAAAGGAGGACAGAGACGAAAAACAAGAGTTCGCCCTGCCCTCTCAGAATAAAAGCTCTGCAGATCAGAGAGGAAGATTCATCTCAGGTTTTTATAACAGCTACTGCTGCCACTGTTGCTGTCCCCATTGCCAATATGACAGGATTTCTTGGCACATGGGGCCGGAGAGAATGCAGACAATTTTTTTAAAGGGGGTATCACCCCTACTTTCTCTGAACATTAGGGGACATTCCTGTCCTTGATCCAAACTAGAGGGATCCCAAGAGCTCTTTCTATGCCTGCTCTGAAGACCACTTCCAAGTGCATTGAGTCCAGGAGAGAGGGAGTAAAATAAAAAGTTCACTGCTGGTTTTGTGGTACTGCAAATTCTTGTCTTTTTCCCTGTTTGCATGCTACTATTTGCTTTCTAAAATCATTAAATGGCTGTCCCATTCTCTCACGTTTTATAGCTGCATTCAGTGAAAGAGAAGGGTGAAGTGCATTTAATCCAGCTTCCTTAAACTGGACTCGTATAGTTCCTTCTCTGCAAAAAGACAATAAAAACTAGCATCTTGTAATTTTAAAAAAATTGCCTATGGAATTTTATTATTTCTACGGTGCAAGAGAAGCATCCCAATAATCTCAATATTCTCTAGAGTTATTACCATTTTCCTTAAGGACCAGAACTGGGAAGACTACAGCAAATGCAAAGCAACAACTGTACTGCACCACTAGATTATTTAGGTGTTAAAGACACAAATCATTGCAATACCTGAACAAGCATTTTATTCTGTATGGGCTTACAGTTTCTGCAGTTTTGGCCATATAACAATGGATAATATTCTATACCCCATAATAGAACTGACCTTCTAAACATTTGCATTGAAATAATATAAGTTATGTCAATATTATTACACACTAGTAATTAAACAGAAAGCAAAAATAATTTATAAACTGTCAATTTTCTCTAATACACTTATATAAATGATATAAAAAAATTTACTGTGTCAAGATAGAATCATTTGGTCATAACAAGATTATGAAAATTTGATGATAGATGATATCCAGATTTAAAAAAAAAATACTAAGGTTTCTCGATACTTAAGAGATGTGCATCAGCATATTTATGCATAGAAGCCATGGCAGTATAATTATGGAGAGAAAATTGGCTCACAGTAATAGGAAGACAAATAGAGGAATTTTTTGAGTCCCCTAGGCAAGAATAACAAAAGGATAGCAAGAAGGGAAAGATTCAAAAATATGTGCAAATAGTTTCATTTTAGTCACCATGCTATCTCTAGCACCTAGCACCTACTACGCTTTCAGACACAAAGTAGGTGCTACAAAGTATTAGAAACAAATTGAATAAGTGAACAAAAACAGAGAGGTAAAGATCCAGAGAAGTGAAAAAAATCATCTGAAATGAAAGAACCAATAAATATTGAGGAAGAAGGACAAATAAAGAAGCGCAGTTCACATTAACTTCTAAGTATATTTCCAGGTCTTTCAGATATCAGAATTTAGAACATGATGAGAATAATTACCCTTTTTATTTCTGACATATCTGAGACTCAGACCATTAGAATGTACCAATAGTCAATGCTCTGTAGCCATCTGGATTAAAGGAAAGCAAGGTTGAGAGAAATGAGGAGAAACCAGCATCTGACACATGCAGCAAAAATGCTCATGTGTTGATTCTTAGTGAGTTTAATCATTATTATTGAGGGATTAAAATATCTATATTATAAAAATAATGTTATAACTTAATACTTCTGAAATAAGTAATCAGTGTATAATTTACAGTTCTGATCAATATGTAAAAGCATATCTCAAACAAGTTCATTAATGATAGAGTGACCATACAGCTAGTTTGCCTGGGGCAACCCACTTTATGCTTTTGCCCAAGCATAATTATTAATTACTTCCTTCAACTTTTCAAAGGGTCTTAGTATGAATTATAGATCATATGATCTCCTTATCAAAAGGTGAACATCACAGGCTTTTTGTTGCAAAGCTACAGTCATGCCCCAGCTTAATCTGGCACCCTTGGGTTTTATTGTTTTCTTTCTTTGGAAGCCCATAGAGTGATATATTTTCCTATATTCTGAGTTGGTGCCACCCAGTTCACTCCTTTGACATGCAGTTTTCCCCACCACTTTCCTTTCTTCCCCACAAGGCAAGTGTTCAGACCCATTTCATTTAAGTGTGTTTTTGTTTATCACAGATAAGACAAAAGAAATATTAAATATGAAGAAATTGCAAAGACTGTAGGAAAATTTTCCTAAAATCCTTTCACTGTTCTCCTGTCCCATCAGGTGCCATAAGTGGAAATCTCTTTGAATTTCTCCCTTAACTTTTATTCCTTAACAACCATTTTCATTTTTTTTTTTTACTCTGCTATCTCAGAAGGCCAGATACCATATTTTCATCCAAGATGACGCTCTTCTCCAGTTTTTAAACCCCAAATCAGTGTATAATAATATGCATCCTTTAGTCTGAATGTGTCAGTTTCCAACTGCTACATAACAAATTACTATAAATGAAGTAGCTTAAAGTAACACCCATTTATTATTGCACAGTTTCATAGGTCAGAGTCTGGGACAGCTTATCTATGTTCTCTACTTATGATCTCATGAGGCCAAAATCAAGGTGCCATCCAGGCTGAGCTCTTATCTTAAGGCTCTGGGAAAGTACCAGCTTCCATATTCATTTAGGTTGTTGGCATCATTCAGTTCCTTGACTCTGATTTAAAGGGCAAATAAAGTTAATTCTCAGTATTTTAAGATTAACTGAAGGATTGTAATTACATCTGCAAAATCCCTTCATGGTAGTACCTAAATTAGCGTTAGACTGAATAACCAGGGATAAGAAATCTTAGGAGTGTCATCTTCAGAATTCTGTCAACCACACTGAATATATTTCATTTGCATTTCTGAGCAACTCTTCACAGCAACATATCTCACAAAAAAATACAACTTATGGTTATTTCATACCCATCCCTAGTTAATGTAAAATTATCCACATTTAATGCTGATTCATGCTTCTAATATGTCCGATAATCTCTTTTGCTAAAATGTATGTCCCAAAGTCATTCTTGAATCCATTACAGAGCTTGGAGTAGAAATGTGAATATAATAAATACCCAACAAATATACTTGAACTCCCTCAAAGACTTATTTACACTATTGATTCACTTAAAAAAGCAAAATTTATATAGAAAAAAGTTAATTTCATTCTTTGTCTAGTCCAAAAGATTACAAATTTCAAAATACTAAATATTAAACTAACATGGTTTTTTCACTAGAAAAATATAATTTTAACCAAAAGCACATTTGAGTAGAGAGATGATCTCAGTAATTTCTTTAAGCATTTTCACTCTCTGAAATTCTCTGTGTTTTAGGTGCCACAATGCTAGAAGAAATGCCACAACTGCTATTTAATGAAAATTACGCTACTTTTAAAAATTGGCTTGACCTCTTCTTCTCACCCAATAAAAATGATTACTTCTGCTGAAATGTAGTTTGAAGAACGTATTGGTGTTTGGAAAGGGAAGTGTCTGGAGATTCTCACATGCACAATGTCAACATAAAAGGGTGATTTAAGTATGTTTTAGTCTCGGATTATGTTTCTTTTTGGCAGTTACTTCCCAGGTGGTCTGTATGCCTGTTTGACAACCTGCAAGTACATAAAATCAGAATTCTTCAGAAGCATACAGAAGAATAAACTATCATTTCAACCTGCTTGAAAAGCAGGAGAAGAAAGTTTATTAGTAATATTGATGCATTGAAGTCTTGGCAATGGAATGCAAGGAGGGTCAAAACACATCCAACTGGAAATCTAGTGGTAAAGGACACACAGCCTCTCTTATCAACAAGAATTAGAAAAATATTCATAGCTACAAACTCATGGGTCAATATGTACCTTTGCCAGATCAAAGTATTTGTCGATTTTCTATACTTAAAATCCTTAAAAGTTTTCATGAAACACACACACACACACACACACACACACACACACACACACACATGATCACTATCACCATTGATTATCAATCAGTTATGGCAAATTTCTCAGTGTTCTACAGAATCCTGGGCTTCCATCATATCTTTTCAGTGGGTCTCCTAAGATCTTTTCAAGGGCTCCATAGGGTCAAAACCATCAACATTTGCACCAATAATGCGAAAGCAATGGTACATAAAATTGCCTAGCACAAATCAAGGCAGTGGCACCAAACTTCACTGTCAGTCATTTTATTTTTCACTGGCACTCATTCCCAGGGGGAACATGCCAATTCTACTTTAAAATGTCCTAAGTGAAGCAGGAAAAATGATTAATTTTATTAAATCTGAACCCTTGTGGATATAAAAATACCCACTTTTTAATATTTTGTGTAACAAAAAGGAAGTATTGATAAAGCATTTCTGCTGCAGACTAAAAGATGATGTTGTATCTAGGAAAAGTACTGTGAGATTGTATGATTTGTGACTAAAATAAGTGCATTTCATCAAACAGCATTTGTACTTAGAAGAATGTCTGACGGACAAATACAGTTATTCAGACTTGTGAGTTTGGTTGACTTTTCCCCAAAAATGAAAAAAAGGAAACTGCTACTCCAAGGAAACCAACTGATGGTATTTTTTTTTTTTACCAATGATAAATTTGAGCTTTCAAGTGAAATTAGAATACTGGAAAACTTGTATCTATCATTTGAGCTTGACAGCTTCCCAACACTTAAAGACTTTTCTGATGAGATCTATGGTAATATTGACAAATAAGATTTTTTACCATATATTGTATAGTGATTATAGTATCAGTGATAGAAATTTTAAATATTAATATAGTTGAATTCACCAAGCATTTCCTTTATGATTAGCATTTGGGGTCCTTTTTAAGAAGTCTGTCTCTACCTCAAAAATATAAAATTATTTTTCTATATTTTCTTTTCTAAACTGAAAAAAATTTAAACCATATAGAATTCATTTTAATTTTTCTCTGTGTGAACAATTAATTGTCTTCATATCATGTGCCTCCCTCCCAGTGTTCTGCCTTATTTATCAATTTCCCGAATATATATAATGACCTTGTCCTATTTATTACAAACTATATCTTGACATCTGATAGAGTAGATTCCCCCTGCATATTCTCACCAGCTCCTGGCAATTCTTAGGCCTATGCTCCCACATATAACCTTTTAGTAATCAGTCTATCAATTTTCCTCCAAAACTCCTCTTAGAATTTTTATGGAAATACAGCATATCAATAATCAGTGTAAGAGAAATGGACATTTGTATGATCCTTAGTCTTTCAGACCATGAGCAAATTTTAGCTCTTCACTGAATTATATCTTCTTTATTAAATTGCAAGATAGCTCAATAATTTTCTCCATATGTCTTATGTTTGTTATCAGATATATTCCAAAGAATTTAATTTTTTCCATATATTTAATAGAATTTTTTAATTAAATGTGTCACTGCCAGTTGCTGGTATATAAAATGCAATTCATTGAATATGATCTGATATCTAACCACCTGACTAATTTAATTCCATATTCTCTATGTTTTTTAAAAATGTAGACAATCAAAACATTCACTTTATTTTCAGACCTAAAATTTCGAATGCATTGTTGAATAGAAAGAGTAATAATAAAATCTACTTCTTGTTTCTGATTTTAAAAGGAATGCTTTTAATGCTTTGGGTTTTTTTTTTTTAAGATTCTTATGTACTTTTTGTAAATCTCTTTAACTGGGTTAATAAAGTCCCTACTTTGTCTTATTTTGTTAGTAGTTTTTACCATCAATTTGTTTTGAATTGTATAAAAGACATTTTCTTTACGTGTTGTGATGATCATATGGTTTTTTATCTTTAACTGAATTACATAGTCACATTTTAAGATTTTCTAATGTTAAACTATCCCTGCATTTCTGGAATAAATGTTAAACTATCCCTGCATTTCTGGATAATCCTTATTTTAAAAATACATTGAGAGATAATATCTGCTAATATTTAATTTAGAATTCTTTCATTTATTTCCTGAGAAAGAATAGCTTATTTTTTTCTTTCTTACATTGTCCTCCTTAAGATTTAGTAAGAAATTTACATGGTTTTAATGCATCCTTTTTTATTCTCTAAAACAGTTTGTCAAATATTGGAATGGTCTGTTTTCTGGAATTTTAATAGAAATTATCTGTAAATCATCAGGCTTGGTATTTTCACAGAAAGATTTTTTAAAATTTATTAGATTTCTTTTATTGTTAGTGGATGATATAGACTATTTTTGGTCTAATTGCTCAGCTAGAAATGGTCAACTATAATTAATAGTATTTGTTAGCATTAACCCAGTTTGTTGTTCTTTATATATCATGATGCAAATTTATATTTTTTAATCAAATCTCAAATTCTTTGCCAATTCCTAAAACTAACTATAAAGCCAGAATTGTTGACCCCACAATCTAAAGATTTGAGAGCACCATGTTTTTTTATTCTTTCTTTATAAGTATTTAGAGGGAGTAATTAGGTATTAGAACATACATGTTCTTGTACAGCTGCTGTAACAAATTATCACAAATTTAGCAGCTTAAAACACCCAAATTTATTATCTTAAAATTCTCTACGTTAAAAGTTTGACAAGAGCTCACTAGTTAAAATCAAGTTGTCACACAGCTGTCCATGCCCCCTTCTGAAGGCTCTAGGTGAGAATCCGTTTCCCTGCTTTTCCCAAGTTCTAAAGCCAATGTTACTTGGGGACCCCTTCCTCCAGCTTCAAAACCAGCACTGACAAGTTGACTATGTCTCACATCACATCTTTCTGCACCTTTCTTCAACTATCACATCTCCCTCTGACTCTGAGCTCTTCCACTTTTAAGGACCTTGGTATTAGCTTGTGCACACCAGATTGGCCCAGGGTAATTTCTCCATTTTATGGTCAGTTGATTGGTAGCTAGAATTTCATCTGCAACCTTCATTTCCCTTTGCTATGTAACCTAACATATTCTCAGGGTCCAGGACCATTATTTGAGGACCATTATTCCACCTCCCACAGGAGGTAAAGCAACTTCACTAAGTAAATAAATAGTTGCCACTTGCATCCTGAAATATGAGGATACTGTCATACATCATAGTTTATCCAATTAAGATTTTAAAAACTTTGAATTAAACTATGACACAGTTCTAGCAGGTCATTGATTATAAAATAAATCTCAATTTCGGGAATGTTAAAAGGTGAACACACATATGTTGTAGAATTGACATTTTGTTGATTAAAATATTTAAGAGCTTTTTTTCTTCCACTATTTATATGACTACCTACCTATCTACCAAACTCTCTACCTAACTAAAATAACAGGAAAAAATGTAATTAGGGGGGTTTTAAAACATCTTTTACTTTTTACCTGCTAAATAGCTTTTTTTTAATTAAATATATTGGGGTGACATTGGTTAATAAAATTATATAGGTTTCAAGTGTATAATTCAATAATATATCATCCGTATATTGCATTGTGTATTTGCCACTCAAAGTCAAATCTCCTTCCATCACCATATATTTGACCCCCCTTTACCCTTTCAAATATAAGCTTAATAAATAAACATAACTTATAAACTGAAGCATTCATTTATAATATCCCATAACATTGCTATAGCCCAGTTCATTTAAAATGCACTTATCATCTGCATCAGCAAATGAGCAAAATATCCTATCATTTCAACATTAAAATGCAAGCAAATAAAAATAATTTCCAAGTTTATATTTGCCATTTCTTTGTATGTTTTAATTTACACAATTTCATTCTATCCCTTCATTCAGTGTTCTAGTAGTATTGTCCTCTATCAGACAAACGCATCAAGTTATAAAGGAAAGCTGACTCTGATTACAGCCAGAAGATCTGAGGCAGAGGCCAGCACCACCATTTACTGATGCTGGGCAAACTTTTAACCTCTCTGCAGGAAATAACAGGATGTGATACGAACTAGTGCATGCCAAGAACCGATTGAAAAATTAGCTGCATTTGCAAGTGTCAGAGCTTCACAACATTCTGTGAAGTCGATAATATAGCCATTATTTTAAAGGTGAGGAAACAAACTTCCAAGGTGTTAGGTAATATGCCCACATTCACCAGCAAAGTGCTGATTTAAATCTAGATGTATGACTTGAAAATCCATCCTCTATTCTATTTCAGAGTTTTCTTCATCTATAAAGTAATAATGGGAACAAAACTAGAGAGTTAGATTTTGAAGGAATTATATGAAATAATGTCTGTAAAAGTGTGGCTCCAATTACAATGTACAACATAACTCCTACACTGCTTTAAAAATTTAGGCATTCCTATAGGAAATATAGACTTTAACATTGTAATAACTATGTCTGGTGCCAGATGGGTACAAGACTGATCACTTTGTGAGGCATATCAATGTCTAACCACTATGTTGTACACTTGAAACTAATGTAATATTGTATGCCAACTATAATTGAAAAATAAAAAATTTTTAAAGATACTGTATATATACACAATGAAATATTATTCAGTCATGAGGAAGAAATTCTGCCATCTGCAAAAATGTGGATGGCTTTTGAGTACATTATACTAAGTGATATAGTCAAACAGAGAAAAACAAGTACTGTATAAAATTACTTATATGTGGAATCCAAAAAAAAATCGAAGAATTAATAAAAGAGAGAGAGAGAATAAAATAGCAGTTACCAGAGGATAGGGGGTGAAGGGATAAGACCAATGGTGTTTAAGGGTACAAACTTATAATGAGCACTAAACAAGCCATAGAGATCTAATGCACAATAGATTGAATATAGACAATAATATCATACTAATAAATATGTAATGTGATATTGGTACGATACCCATAGTTCAATACATAAATGTATCAAAATAATACACTGTATACCTTAAATTTACACAGTTATTTGTCAAATTTATCCAATAAAAAATTCTCTTCTCCAATAAATAAATTTTTTAAAATTGGCATTCCTCTCCATTTATAACTCAAGTTAATAATATATATTTAAAGCTTTTACTGCTGTCCTTCCTCTTTCACTATACCCAGCAGAGTAGAGAAAATTGTCATGTTAAAGTTACCATTCAGGCCCATATTATCCAAACTAATAAAGGCTGATCCCACTTTTTTCCTTTCCCCTTCCTCTCTTTCAGAATTTTCATTATAGAATCTGAAATAAAATGGGATGACTTCACATCAGTAATAGATAAAAGAAGAAAGAAGGTACATGTTGACTTAAGAAAAGCACTTGACAAAAATACAACTCATACTATTACATGAGGAGATTAAAAAATGTGTGTCAATAAACATTTTATTGATTTAAGCCCTAAATCTCTTTTGATTTGTTAGAGATTACAAGCTGTTAAGATGATCAATAAGCTATACATGTTTGTTTAATTCTTGAAACTAGTCACAGAGCAAGTTATCAGTACCCTTTTAATAACAGTGGAAATTATTAATATCGCCTCATATTCTTTTCTTTTAAATGCATATGTGAGTGTCAGGGAAGATTTATGCCTTAGGCTGCAAATTACAGAATTAAATATCATAAATTTGGCTTAAAATGAGGATATTTATTGGCTTACTCATTCCAAAACCAAGAAGTTAGACTGGGCCCAAGGTTGAAGAACCAGTGATTCAACAGAGTCATCAGGGAAAAAGGCATCTTTCTCTCTATCCTGCTGTGTTTGAGCTCAGATTATAGTGATCAGGGTTGCATCCCTCCTTGTTTGCATCCAGTGGGGAGCTATATGAACAAGCTTCAAACATGAAAAATGTTTCTTTCTTCAGCTTAATGAGGCAAGCACAGGTGACAGGCCATATGTCCCAACCATGCAATCCCATTTGCTGACTGTGTTAGGCTGAGATCCTGAAACGGTCCCCTGGATAGGCCTAGACTAATCACGACATTGGCTAGAGGACTGTCCTCTCCTACATGGCACTGTGGCTGCACCGTGTAGATACACGAAGGCTGGGGTGGCACCTGCAATACCTATTTCTCACAGATGTCTTTATAAACTCTGTCAACATACAAGTCTCTAGGCATAAGAATGGTTAAGGTAACAAGGAGATTTTTTGTGGGGGCAGGGATTGGATGAAGAGACTACTCTTCTGACTCACTTGTTCAGGCTTTCATTTTCTTTCTTCTGAAGAAATATTTCAGATTTTTATCCTGCTCGAGACTAAATAAGAGTAAAGACCCTTGTCTCATATTTGGGCTGAGAAAAAGAACTGCCCTAAGATACAGAGAGGAAAACTAGGATTTAGTGATGTGAGAGAGGACCCTGAGAATCTAAGCACTCGGAAATCCAGAGAGATCTCAGGAAGGCCCCTGGACTTCCCACACCCTGTGCTGTGATATACTCTTAATGGGCAGGACCGATAGAGCCAAAAAGACCAAGGTCCTTCATTATTCAAATGAAGGTGCTTTAAACCGGAAAATAAGTTTCATAGATAATATGTATCACGAATATAATGCTATTTTCAATGAGCAGCTTTGGCAAGATGTGAAACATTGATTCGCCTCATGTTAGGGTTTACTTCCTGAGTCTGTGGGCCCACTCTACAAAAAGGCACAATTATGAAGACCTGCCTAGGTGGCTGATTTCTCTCAGGCACTCCAATGAGCAAGAAGTTGATCTGTCTATATTAAAGAGGCAACACAGCTGTTTAGAGGAGAAGGTCAATATTTTGAGACAAGCTTTATTGGTAATTGAAAGCTTCCATGCTTAGGTATTAAAACCATACCAAGATTTAATTTCTGGAGATACAGGCAAGAAGAAAACCACAGACAGCAGATAAGTGAGTTAACATTACAAAGATCATTCCTAAATCAGGTCAGCTTTCCTTAGGTGTCCAGCTTTTTTTATGCTTAAAGTCCCTTCTAAACCAAATGTTCTTTTGATTCCATCATCATCTGCTTTGTTCTGTACTATTTTCTCTTTATTACTTCAGATTTTAATCATCTGAGGAAGTTGATGAGAACTTAAGTTAATAGAACCAGATTATTTTTTAAATATATCTTTTAATAACCTTTATTCTGTTTTTACCCTTTTTTTACTGTTCATCTTACTAAGAACAAATGAAACCCACATATATCAAAACCAGATTATGACTCTTAAATATGCCTTACCAATAGTATTTTATTATATCCAGCTATATGATTTTAAATTATATATACACATAGCTATATAGTTTATATCTATATATATTCTATATATATATTTGGATAGGCAAATTTATATAAGCAATTTATATCAGCATATATATATAGTCATTCTCTCAAAATTAAGAATTAGGGTTTCATGAATTCTATTGGCTATATGGTTATATTTTAGGAGTTTTAGATATCCAGGACAAAATATCAAAAATATGCTACTTTATGTACAGAAAATCATCATTAGTCATGCAAATTAGATGAACTTTCTTTGACTGGAAAGAACTTCAAGCATATATAACTTTAAAACAAATCTGTTAGCCTGAAAAAGGTCAATTATACTGTCATTAATATATTTTTCCTTGGTTTATCAATAATAATAGAATTTTATTGAACTCATGTGTATACCTCTGGGAGAATAACAAAAAAGAATTCATGATATTCTTAAAGCGTTGTTTAAAATTTTCTGCAAAATATAGTGCATACATGTCTTTAAGCTGTTTTATTAATAACTAAAGTGTTGAAAAATGATTAAACATATAGGTTGAAAATATATATCTCCAACAATCTAAAATATTCCACTCTCCAATAATTTCCTATATTTAAACAAATGATTTGTTTAGTGTCCCCAGAACTCTTCAAAAGTGTAAAAATTTTGATGTGCACTTACCAACAGTATCACATGGTTCGTCTTTGTGGACACAGAAATCTTTCCTAGAAAAAGAAATAGAAAATTAAAGATAAACTTTTTCACAAATAATAGAGAGTATGTGACTCATTATTAATAGTTACATGAATAATCTTAATCTACCTCCAAGAATTTAATAAAACTGATAATTAGATAAATTAATCTTTAGTTCTAAGAAACAGAAGAATAATTAAATTTTTAGGATACATTTTTACCTTACATAATCCTGAAACATGTTGTCCTATTTCACGGGCAATATTTCAAAAATAAAATTCCATCTCATTTGAATTTTACAGGATTTCATTTTTCATTACCAGAAAAATAGTGTCTAGTGTTAGGGTATGGCTTTCTGTTTGCAAAATATTGTAGGATCTCTACTTCACATGATACCGAATCAATTTCCCGATTGAAGATTTAAAGGTAAGAAATAAAATTTAAAACATAGTACTTTGTATCATAAGATTGGCAAAATTTTTTTTAAATGATAATAATCACTTTCATTAGGGCATGAAGAAATTAGTGTTTTTACATAGGTGGGATCTAATTAACCATGAATAATATTCCATAATTTGCTCTTTATTTGACTGCCATATCTTGGAGAGCGTTTCCTAATAGATTATGAATTTCAGAGGCAAACTATATGAAAGCAAAACTTTTTATCTACTTTTTACTATCTAGATGACCTTAGACAATTTAACCTCTTGTGCCTCAGTCACCTCATTTACAAAATAGAGGTAATAATGATATCTATCTACCACATAGGTTTATTGTATAGGTTAGATGATTTAAAAATATAAAACATTTAAAATATAGGTTTCATAGGTGGGTTGAATGAGTTAACACACACAGAACATTAAAAACAATGCCAGGCACATAGTAAGCTCTCAAAAATTAGTTGATATATTTGTTGTTTGTTGTTGTTGTTACTATTCCTGTACCGTAATTTAAGCTATCTTTTCCTATTGATTTCCTATTGATGAGCATTTAGGTTCTATAGAAATTTACTATTACCACAATACCACAGTACCACAATACCACAGTTAGTCTTTGTGTGTATGCGAGGGAGAAATGAGAAAAAAAATCTTTTTAAAAAAAACTTGCCCTCTCTGTTATAGCCATCTGGATGCCACTTCTAAATGAAAAATAACTTTTAAAAATTAAGTGCAATACTCCTGTCAATTTCACCAATGACACCTACATTGTTAATTACAATGGTTAATTTTCAATTCACATCTTGCTGGGCTCATCAGCAGCATTCCTGATTTAATATCTATGCAGAGTTTTGTAATGTTCTATGCATGTTTAAAATATATATTCTCGAATTGTTTGGATCTAGCTATAACAAGCTCTGATACACATTTGCTCAAAAGAATGATAATTTTTTAACTTGTTTTTACATCTGTTACTGAGGTAGAGTTGTTAAAATTCTATATGATTATAATGTGTTGATGTTTCCTTATGATTCTGCTAATTTCTGCTTTGTTTATGTTGAAGATAAGTTATCACTAAATTTTTATAATTTATTTTTAATTATTGTTTTTAGTGTTGTATAAACACTCTACTTATCCCTTTTAATGTTTTCTTTGTTAAAGTCTATTATGTCTGATGTTAACAAATATTAATGTTAGTAATACATTAATATTTGCTTGACATATCTTTTTTTCTGTTTCACTTTCAACTTTCTTTTTCTCTATTTTACATAGCATATGGTTAAATTTAAAACCTAGTTATATAAATCTTTATAAGTGAATTTAATGTTTTATTATGGATATACTTGGATTCTCTATTATTTTTTATTTTATTTACCAAGTTATTTATCCTCATTCTTCTTTGTTTTTCACCTTCTTCCTTTCTAGTTTTATCTTCCTTTCTCTCTCTCTCTCTTTTTTTTTTTTTTTTGTTACTGCTTTAAAAATTAACTTTAGACCATGTTCAATTTATGGTTTCTTTTACATTTTAAAGTACGCTGTGTTACCTTCCCATTGCTGTTGTAACAAATCCACAATTTTAGTGTCTTAATAAGAAATTTAAGTCAGGAGTCTGAAATGGAGTTCAGTGGGCTAAAATCAAGGTGTCAGTAGCACTGTGTTTCTTTTGGAAGCTCTAGGTGACTATTCGTTCTCTTGCCTTTTCCAGTTTCTAGAGTCCACCTGAATTTCATGACTCATGGTACCTTTCCATCTTCAAAGCCAGCAATTGCAGAGCTTTGACCCATTTCCATCATTTTCAGACTCTTGCCTCCATTTTCCTTATACCCAGTGATCACATTTAGCTTCTCCCTCTCAAAACCTTAAGATAATCACATCTGCAAAGTTCCTGTCACCATCCATATAAGATAACTTAGTCACAGGTTCTGCAGATTAGAACATGGACATTATTATTCTGCCTCTTACATTCATTTGAAATGTCTAAAAAATTATTTTCAATCTCCTCCTGAAAAAGGCAAGGATGTCAAAGGTTTTTAATCCAATCTCTTCTTTCAATTTTTCATGTTATTTTTATCTGACATTATAATTCCATCTTAATGTTCAAAATTTCAAGTTAGATAGTTTTTTCTAAATCATTAGTGTTTATTTAGATTTGCCTATATATTTAATGATTAGAAGTCTGCAACCACTTTGCTCTTTCATGCATTTGGTTTCTAGTTAATTTTTTTATTGAATCATAATTGGCATACAACATTGTCTGGTTAATTTCAAGATTTCTTTTTGTCTTTGTAGTTCTGCAGTCTCACCAAGATATGTTGAGGTACTGATTTCGTTTTTATTTATCCTCTTTGGTACGCAGTATGTTTTTCAATTTGAAGATCTGTGAACACAAAAATTCTTACCATTATGTTTAGCTAATTCCTCTCACATTCTTTCTACTCTCTTCTCCTGGAACTCCTTTGAGTGAATCTTTGTTCTTCTCATTTTGATTTCTGTAACTCTCAAGCACCCTTTTATCTTTCCATCTCTTAATCATTCTATGTAGCCTTCTGGGAGAATCCCTCGGATCATCTAATTCACTAGTGCTCTCTTCAGCTGCATCTACTCTGATCTTCAACTCAGAAATCGAGATTTTAAATATAAATACATTTCTTTTATAGATGTTTTATTTTCTTTAATTTTCAAATCAACCATTTTTTAAAACTTTATTTTCATATTTTGATTGTTTTTGTTTTAAATCATGCAAACATGCATTAATAATCCCTGTCAGCTCTTTAAATTATTCTTTAATTTTGACTTGGCTTTTGTAATGGAAGATGATATCATTTCATGCTTTGGAATTCTATTGTAAACTCATTATTTTTATTTTATTTGTGGTTGCCTTATGTGGTGTAAGTTGAAAGAGGGCCTCTTCAGAGCAGTTTTGTAAATGCTTCAATGTTAGAATCATATTCATAATAATGAATACCCAGAGGAGCTGTTTTTTTCCTAACCTGAGGTCATGGTTGAGATAGAATGCTTCCTGCTGACAACCTATGCTTGTTTGCAGAGCTCTTATCAGATCGCACTTTTATTAAAGGTGTAGGCATCTCAGGGTTCTGGCTATATGCCATCATTTCAGTTCCACTTCCCCACTTTGCAAAGCCTCAATGGCTTTTCTTCTTGTGGGAGTTAAACCCAGGAACCCAGATTTTTAAGTCCAGCAAACTCCTCCCAGGGAAGCTATCACATTACTTTAGAAACATACTAAATTTTTTTTTGCCAGAGCCCTCTTTATTTTTGGCTCATTTTTGTATGTGAAAGCCTGTTTTTGTTTTATTTTGTTTTTTTCACTTTTTTTCCTACAATTACTAGATGTCTATAATGGCAACACTTTCCAATTATCTAGTCAGTCAGATTATCACATAATTAAAGGAAGTGAACACAATCTGTACCTACCATATAGTAATTAAGCATAGTGAAACATATCTGTTTATTGTTAATGTTATATCTTAATATACACAGACACTAGCCATATATGCCTTATTGTATTAGTATTTTATATTATGTATCTACTTTTACCAAACTCTTTAAAGGACTGAATAACTGCCTCAATTGTAAAAATCAGTGACTGCCACAATATTGTCATTCTCTTCTATAAGGTTGGAGACTGAAAAAAAAAGTGTGCATAGCTTT
Organism: Eidolon dupreanum; assembly: GCA_028627145.1. Classification (NCBI taxonomy): domain Eukaryota; kingdom Metazoa; phylum Chordata; class Mammalia; order Chiroptera; family Pteropodidae; genus Eidolon; species Eidolon dupreanum. Next base: position 31,959,414 of record CM053515.1, read on the forward strand.
GGGTATGAATGAACTAGGGAATGAAGTATTTTAATATCAACTATTAATTTTTATAATTTCTTACTATTCCTTCTGGTAAATTTCTGACAGAGATGATTTATATGAAACAGATATAGAATTGACTCTAGATTATTAGAGTAATGGGAGGAAGTGTAGAGACAAGATAAAGAAGATAAAATATAACTTTAAATAATACATTTTCAACACAAGGTATAAAATGGACTTAATATAAACTCGATTCATTTAAATTACATCCAATATTTAGAAATATAGTTATCCTTCTGCAATTATAAGTAACAAAAATAATATAAGTATGATCGTTTATCACATAAATTGCTTCACAAATAATCACTTGAAAATTTATTATTCCTGTGGATCACTTAACTGAGAACACTTCTCCAATATTTCACAAGGAAGGCAAAGTGTCCAGCTCTCCTGAACATTATCTCTTTTCTCTTCCTTTCCTGGCTTAATTAACTCCACCCTTAAATATTTCACTTTGGTTTGTTTCAGTGGCCATTCTCTCTCCCACCTATGCCTCTATAATGTACATCAAAGATATCTTTGCTCTAGAGAGGGCCTACTGCAAAGATCCCTCATCATCTGGCAACGGTGTGGGTAATCCCCAAAATGCAGTAGATACAATGCAGTATTATGATGTGCTGTCTACTGATTGCTGTGTATTTCCAAACAACAGGAACAATACAGCATGTTTTCATTAATTTGTAAAAATTTTAATGTTTTTCTCAAATATGCTATTATTTCTTATTCTTGTAAATCTATAAATTAGTTAATCTATCCTGAATAATTAAAAGTTGACTATTAAGTTGGTACATTAATCTTCACTCTACACAAAATCTCTTATATATGGAAGATATAAACCTAACAGTATTACTTGCATATGCCTTAAAAATCTACTGTTCCAACTGACAGAATGTTGCAAAGTAGATTAATTTTTGTTAATTGTTAAAAAGCAAATAGCAAAGAAAATGAAATTTTAATAAACTAAATAATCAGATGGTCCATCAGGGGTCTTAATATTTACGCCTTTTTCTGTAAAAAGTGATCTTTCTGAAAATATATGCAAAGTTAGAAAGACGACTCTAGATAAATAAGGGAAGACACGCTAGAATTTTATCCCATATGAGGTGACCACTAAAGCTCTCCTACCCTAAAGTTCTTCTAAGTTACACTAGTGGACAACATCCCCTTCAACATTCAAAGTACAAAACTGAAACCCTTATGAATCTGGGCAAAACAAGACTGCTCAACTGGAATACTTGTTCCCAGGGTTGTAATTAAAAGTTTTTAAAAGGCTGAGTGATTCCTGGGCAGCCACCGAGGCAAACCCTCACCATGCCCAAACCCTAGCATCTTTCTCCTCTAGAAAGTGACCTTTGAATACATCATATTTTCTGGTTACCAGCTTCTAATCACAGAATTCCCCCACTCCTACCTGGCTCAAACCCATTTTTCAGAGGATCTAAAGTGAATGATATAAAATGAGAATGTAAATGTTCCTGGATCATCCAAACCCTGTGGTTGAGATTTCCAGAGTTTCCTTCTTCACTGTCTTTTTATTTTTTACCACCCCCACCCCCGCCCACCTTCACTGTCTTTCTTGATGTCTGGTCCTTCAGTTCTTCCTTTGATTCTGTGTACTACACAGAAATCTTCTCCAGCTGTCAAGAGAAATCCAGAAAGAACACTCTTTTGGCACTCAACTAGGGCAAAGTCAGTCTCTGTGGTGCAAAACCAACACCAAATGCCATAGGAAAACATATCCCCCATGTTGTAATATATTGAGTGTCTGAAAATAATTACAGGTAAAAAGGAATGGAAAAAGTCTGCTGACAGTTTTGTTTTTATTTTTGTTTTTTTTTGTTTTGTTTTTTTGACAAGTAAATGACCAGATACATTTAGCCTTTTTCTGCATCAGAAGATACAGAAATCAAATTTACCACAGGGACACCATGCCTAGTTGTACAGGTTGTGTACTGTTTAATTCCTGGGGTACATTTACATATACAATAATGTAAATGGCTCCCTCTGCTGTTGTGTAGTGAATGGCTTACCTACAGAACTGGAGTGCCTCTCATATGCCGAGCACTGGATAAGGAGAAGAATACAAAGGTAAATAAATAAGCTTCTACTCTGCAGGCAAAGGAGAAAATGAACACAATCACTTCTGTAATGTGATAAGGGCCCAGGATCAGAGAGGAAGAGGCCTGGGGAATTGTATTAAATAATGGATAGTTCTATTTGCAATTGCCTTTGCCAGCAAATGGAGAGAGAAACACCCAAAACAGATGATATCGAATAATATGGCAATGCAGAAAATTAAAGAACCACATAAAATCAAATCTTCACCTTAGGGCCAAGAATCACTGAGTGTAAAGTATATTCAGATGTAGGGGGAAAGGGATTTTATGTGCTTTTTCTAAATGCACAATATAATATATCATATCAATGCATGAGGCTGCAACATGACTATTTGATTTACATAATGTGAAACAAGGGACTTCATCTCTAACTAAACATGGTAAAACTATGACAAATGCACTGCTTATTGTCAAGGGCACTTAGAATCCTTCACCTAGCCAATTTCTGTTCACTTAGCAAACAAATGAATAAAGCACATTATTTCAAAAACACAAAGTCTTTTATAAAAAGGCACTAGAAATTCCTCTCAGTGTAATTGAAGAATAAATTGTCAGCAGTGTTTCAAAACCTCAGATCAGACTATAATTCTTAATCTTCAACTTCTTTCCAGAGGACCAAAATAACATATTCTTAATTTCATAATATTCAAAGATTTATTGGGGGGCTGGGGGTTTGTTTGCCTAGATCTGTGATCATGTGGATTCAAAGTCTCTCATTTTTGGCTCATGCTGGCTCAGTGCGCCTGAAGTCTGCATCATAGAGTTTCATTATGTGAGTTTATGGAAATGATACCGTTAGACTTTGGCAACTGGGACGGCCAATAAATTCCGCTTAAGTTCTGATTTATAGTGAAAAAAATGAAATGTAGCCTTTAATTTCCAAGAATGAAGATGCTTCTGAGAATAAGTCTCATTGTAGAGTTTTATAGTGCCCTGGGATATACCTATAAATGACTCATTCAAATATTATTCTATGATTTGTATTAAATTAATATATTCCTGCCATTTCTATATTTTATTAAATTTTCTATCTTCCTTGCCAATGGTATTAGTTTGAAACTAACTTTCAGAAGTACTGTACATAAATCAAAATCATTTCAGTAAATAGGAAAGGCAAAACTATCATCAATAACATTAAATTCGAAATTAAAGAGTGTTTTCAAGAGACATAGACTTGTGTTTTCTCCATGATTTTAAAGAAAAATGTGAAAAATACTCTAAGAAATCACAGAGTTGATAGTTGGGATGTGATGTTTTGTGTTTTTGTTACTATGAGCCCACAAACACTAGGTCAGCTTTAAACTATTCATTTCATTTTTCACACAGGACAATTTAACAAATATATTACAGCAGATAGGTTTGGATTTACACAAACATTATTAATTATAACTGAAATCAAAATTAATAGCTGAGCTAAAATTTCTTCCTACTAATGTGCCCACAACATTTAATAATTAAGATGAGCATTCACTAGAAATTAGGACAGTTATGATTTTAGCTTGTTAGATATGAATAAGAACATGAAATCTATAGAGATTAAAATTTTTTTTTATTTCCACAACTTCCTTGCAAAGCTAAAGATCTGATCACCTTTATGTTTATACTAACAACAACAACAACAAAGGGATTCTTATTTAATTACTCAAACCATTCATTTAGACTTTCCTGATCAAGTGGCACAAGGTCACTTAGCAATAAAAAGTTCCCTTAAGTGGGCTGATTTTCACTGCGCTGAGAACAGTGACCTTTCTCATAAACCTTACCTCCATAGGTGAGTAGAAGGAGAATTATTGGTCAGTATCTGTCAATATCAATATTTTATATGTGTATAGCCTTTGACAGATTTTTTTTCTTCTCTTCAACTACAGATTTTTATTCCATTGCTTACCAAAAAACAAACAAGCAAACAGAAAACAGAAGCAATTTATTAAGTCCTATTCTAAGTTCTAGTTATCAGGATACAAAAATTGAAGTCAATATTTCCGCTAAAGCATTGAGGAAGTATATAAAGATCTTTTTTTCTTCCATGAAACATGAAGTGGCTTAGCAAAACTATAAATTTTACCCCCAAAGAAAGATTTTTCCATTAGGTTTTGAGAGTCCCATTTAGACAGTGAAGCTTTGTTTTTCTATCCATAACTAAAAGATAGGCCTTATCTTGTCTTATCTTTGAAAAATATAATTTGGTCATACAGAGTACATATTTAGTCCTGTGGTAGTAGTTCAACTCTTGAAAATCTGAGGATGAATAATTATTTTATCCATTGACCTGATACAATGGATTGAAATTATAAAATAAAGGTTATTGTGTGTTTTGCTGAAGAATATTATCTAGAATAGTCTCACAAATCCTCTATATTATTACCTTCAGTTCATTCTCTTAATATAGTATCCTAGCCTATGGCTAAATATGTAATTTGATTGCATTTTATGAGCATTTGACAATAAGGAAGAAAATATTTCTAAACACAGGTGATTATTTATTTAATCACCCTAAATAAATATGTTTATAACCATATATAAAAACATTTATATATTTTTCTCAAAATGTGAAAAATCAGAAAGTTATACAAATATGGAGTAGTTATTTAAATTAGGATACTTATATGCAATAAAATAATATGTCTGCTCCTCCTTCCAAATGATACAAACCATTATGAGTGTATCAGTTTCCTATTGCTATAACGAATTACCACAAACTTAGTGACTTAAAACAACAAAAATGTATTATCTTACAGCTCCAGAGGTCTGAAGGCAAATATAGGTCTTGCTGGCTTAAAACCAAGGTGTCATCAGGGCTGCATTCCTCCTAAAGCTCTAAGGTAGAATCTGCTTGCTTGCCTTGTCCAGCTTCTAGAGACAGCCTGCACTCTTTGGCTTGTGGCCCCTTCCTGCATCTTCAAAGCCAGCAGCAAAACCTCTTCCAGCCTCTCTGACTCTGACTTTCTGCTCTGTTTTCCACCTTTTAAGATTCCTGTGATTACACTGGATCCATCCAGATAATCTGGGATAATCTTCCCATCTCAACATCCTTTATTATATCTTCGAAGTTGTGTTTTTGTTTGTTTTTGTTTTTTTGCCACGTAAGGGAACATAGTCACAGGTTCTGGGGATGTGGACATCTTGGAAGCAAATTATTCTACCTTCCACAATGAAAAGACTTGCAGGACACAGTGTAAAGTGAAAAAAAAAAAAGCAAATAGAGAAAACTGTGTATAACATGAAACGATGTTCTTTAGAATACATACCAACTGAACTTTGGTTACTTTCAGCAACTTGTACCCCGAGGATGTGTTTGTGCATTAGTTGGCTGGTTGGCTGGGGCAGAGGGGGGAGGGCACGAAGAGAATTATGCTATAGAGTTTTCTAAAGAAGTATTTAAAAATATGGGAATCTTTGAAATAGATTTTTAAGGGAAAATATGTATTACAAAACAGTATATAAAATAAGGGCTTCGACTTCATGGATAATATTCTGTTTTTTAAATAGAGAAGTGGACAGGCAGTTGCTAATTTTATTATTCTTTATATTTTCTTAAACTATGAAATACATAACACAATTCTTAAAAGGAAATACCTATGTTACATTGCTATTGAAGGCCAGCAACAGGGAGGAAGAGAGGTAATGATGAAGAATAGTTAGTTAAAAGCATGGCTTTTAAAGCTTTGTAACAGAAGAAAAAGAATCGATGCAGGAGATTCTTTTTTCAGAGTTGAAGAGAAAAATGGCAATATAAATAAGGAATGGAATTCCCGTCACACTATTGGTGGAACAAAACAAAATTTGCATGTAGAGTATGACCCCAACATTATAAATACATGTATTTAGTTACACAAATACATGGGATATAAAACTGTAGAAATACACTTAAAAACATTACCTATATTAGTCCTAAGTAGTGGAATTATAGGCTAATATTTTATCTTTATCTTTGTATTTCTCAAATTTCTATAATAAATGTATTACATTTTTAATAAGGGAAAAACATGAATTATTCATCAAATTATGATTATCATCTCTTTAGTCTCAGAAGCAATAGTTCCAAAATCTATAACTATTAGGAGAAGGAAGACCGAGTTTATCAATTGAGAAATAAATACGTAAAAACCACTCAAACCACTATGGTTAATGCATTCTGGAAATTTAATTTCTCTGTATCAGAGTAGTGGTTAATACAGGTTAGAGGTTCAAATTAACCACATACAATTACGTATGTGATCATGAATAATACTATGGATTATATATGGTGCTATAAATTCTTTTTCAGAACTATAATATTTAGTACAAAATAAAATATATTTAAGAAACTTGTCATGCAAAATTATTATAAAATATAACATAAAAAAATAAGGGTGATGTGTTCCCTGGTAATCCTAATCATCTTCATCAACAGCAATATTTGATACTCTATTATTTTCACAAAAGCAATTCATTAAAAATTTTTTGGTAGAGTTAAGTAAACTTTCATATTTGTTAATCTTATTCAAATTAAAAAATGCTTAAAGTCATAAACAAGATAAATTTTAGTATAAGCTGATTTCTTAGTGGACCGCAAAAATACAGTGATTTACAATGGCCTCTACATTTAATTATAGGATCTTTCTAAATCTACACTGTCACTTTGAAATATCATCAAGGAGACCTCCACCACAGAAAAGATGCATATTTTCAGAACACATTTTAACAATCCTAACAATATAATTTAAAGAAACATAAATAATTTAATAACCCTAACAGTATAATTTAAATTTTTTAAAATTTAAATATATTTCAAACAAATCTGTAAAAATTTAGCAGAGAACTGAGAAAATTATGAGATAAAAGAATTAAATCTTGGTTACTTGTTGAATAACTTGAAATGAACTTAAACCTTTACTTTGCCTATAAGCTTACAAAACACTAACATATTTTTTATAAAACTATAAAGTATGATGTTAGCTCTTGATTATGTGTGTGTAAATACCCTTTCAAGATTAATAAAGTACACTTAAAAATGCATTAAGAATTTTTATTGATAGTGGTTTTTTTCCTATACATAAGAGATATTTAATGAAAATGAAAATATTTAATGAAAAAACAGTGGTCTTTTGGACTCATTTTTTTCTCATGGGAAGTCAGTCATCCATCTTATCATTATTTTCCCTGTGTAATGTATCTCTTTTCTTGGGCCAGTTCAAAACTCCTTTTCTGTATCTTTAGTTTCCACCAATTTTTCTAGGCTATGCCTAGGTCTATAAGTTGTTATTTATCAAATTGGGGAGGGGGGAGAATTGTCATTATCACTTCAAATAATTTTTCTTACCTATTCTCATTCTCTTCTTTGGAGATTCCAATTACAATTATATTAATTGGTAAATCCAAAATCAAAGCTATCTCAGGGTCAGTTTCTATTAAATACTTTTCCTTGACCGGGGGTCACATTTTCATGTTGCTTTGCTTAGCTAATTTTTGTTATGTTTTAGACATTGTGGACATTATATATTATGGAGATACAGGATTCTGTTACCTTCCTCTGAAGAGTACTAATTCTTGTTTTAGGAAGCAGTTCAATGTCTGGCTGAGCACTCTAAACTTAGGTTGGTTTGAGTTTATTCTTTAGTAGGGAGGATCTATCAAAAGTGTAAGATGATTCCCAAGCCTCTGTAAATTGATGGGACTCAACCTCCAAACTCTTTCTCCCGTAAAGATCCTGCTGGGGCTGGTTTTAGGCTTTGTTAGGGCAGGTCAAGAGCAGGCATTTCTCTGGATCACGACCCCTTCTATGAAGGTACAGCCTTTCTGCTTTCTCAGCTAAATGCCAGGAGTCATAATAAGGTGTTAACAAGGTTGCTCCACTCTTGTGGTACCAGTCAAAAAATTGTTCCCAGGTGAAAAGCTGGATTGACTATGGGTCTCGGTTAATAAGTGTTCCTACTTTCAGAGTTGCAGTCTTGCATTGTTCATTCTCCAATGACTGAAAGTAGTTGCCGAATTAGTATTTCCCAGTTTTATGGTTTGCCGCAGAACTCCAGTATCAGGTACACCTGACAGTAGAAGTCCAATTGTGTTCTTTCATAGAGTTCTCTTCATCTTTATGAATTATTTATAACTAGAATAGCTTTTATATCTTCAACAACAAGAAGCTATCATGTATTCAATAGCTTCATTACAGAAAATCATGTTTAAATGTTACTGTGTATTATGTGATGGAACCAGAAAGTTTATCAATTCTTGAATTTAACATATTAGGTCCTTCTATATGGTGATGCCTGGAAAACATACAGTGCAGGTTTGTAATTTCGAAGTTCTGCCCAAATTCACCATAGTTTTCACTTATCATTACCAATGACTATGTCTTCATATTCAAAATTAAGGGTAACTTTTTAAAATTCACTAACCAAATGTTTTGTCAAGATGCTATCCAATAAATGGCTATTCAAAAACAGTTATTATGAATCGAGGGAAATGAAGAACATCATTATGCCAAAAGCGTTTTGGAACACAAAACCTGGAATAAAAGCATTCTGTAAAGTGACTAATAGGATTAGCAGCATGGCCATAGAATTAGGAATGTTGTTTAATTGGCTTTGGAAAACTGACCTTGTTATAAGGATAGCAGCGTCTGCAGGAGTCATGTCCTCTCCCCAGCTTGTCGACATCTCTAAGTGTATGTCATTCTTTTTGCCAAATTCTTCATGTTGCCACTTACAAAAACTCTCTAGCATTTTCTCTCCATGATGCCCAATGTATAGATCTGCCTGCGAAAGAAGAGATTTCACTTCAAGGCAAATTATTCTCAGATATACCAAAAAAAAAAAATAATAATGGCTAAAACCTGAGGGGACTTTTGAATTACTAAAACAAACTGCTGACCGTAACATTAATTAGAACCTGAAAGACGTTCAGAGTTCATTTAGCCTAAGCTAAAGATCTTAAAACTTTGTGAAGGTACAATAATTACAAAATCCATTTAATGTCATTCGGAAAAAGGGCAGAAGTGCAAGGGAATATGAGAACGTGGAACTTTTACTTGAGTAAACCATTATTTCTATAATTTAAGAAGAAAAGTTTTACAAAGTACCAGTCGAACAGTATGATAAAGTGATGTCACAGAATATTCTTCATTTGAAATGAATTACAGCTAAGAAAAGGCTTTAAAAGCACGTTTCAAAAAAAGAAATTAAAATTGTCATTAAGTATGACTTTTTAAAATTACTTTTAGAAAGTTAAAGTTTGTGGCCAGGATCCTTGGAAACTAAGAACATTCCATTTCTTAGAATAAAATTGAGGTACTAACCAAAACTAAAGACCAGTTTATGTATACTCTAAGTGACTTAGTAGATATTTCTAGATTTTTAGTCAATAAAAAGTACATCCCTAACATTCCCTTTACTTAAAAGTACCTGAACACAACTTCTCACCCACTTAATTGAACAAAAAACTCAAGACTTTCTTACTGGAGTTTCATGGAGCAGAATAAGCTTTATCACACGAAGATTGACCTGCACACCAAGACTCTTGTGTTGGAAAAGGTTAAAAACCTAAAAACAAATAAAAAGTAAAAATCCTAAAATAAAACTGAAAAACATCTTAATTTTTCTTAAAGCCCAGACATGGCAGAAGTCTCAATTTAGTTGAGAAATCTTATATATTTTAAATTTTTTAATTATTTAAAAATGAGCATAATAAGCAATAATAACTTAGCTATTCATTCTAGATACCAAGAAATTTAGACCTAGCATTCTGAGATCCTTACAGCAGGCCGGATTGTCTAGGCATTTCAATGGGGTGCAAAGAGAAGGTGGGGCTTTTCATAATACTGAAGAGAAGAATTTTACTGACTAAACCCTAGAATTTTTCTTAATTTTTAATTCATAAAATGCCAGTGTCTTCCTTTCTTCTGAGAAAAGTCCTAAAAACCCAGCCGGCTTTATGCCCCATCCCAACTTATTCCTTAGAGTCTTTTTTCTTTCCCAGGCCAACCACCAAATATCAACAGGGTTTTCAAAGCTCCCCCCTCTGATGCTGCCCAGGAAGACAAGCTTGCAGGCCATTATTGCCTTAATTGTTTCAGATCACCATTATAACAGGTTTTCTCAAAACATTGTGGATGTAGCAATGCAAATTTCTGGAAAGCAAGGTGAATTTTTTATGTGTACCTTGGGTTTTTGTAAAATTTAGCATTTATTTAATTTGTAATAGAAAATACAAAACTGGCACAAGAAACCCATGCTTTCAGAGAACACTACTTGGAAAAGACTGATGCTGGTCGGCTATATTAGTCTGCCCTGTACAGAAAGCTGGTGGAGTGTTCAAGGGGTAGCTGAACATACACAGAAATGACTGAAGTGTGGGGAAATCTTTTCACTGGAAAAACAAGCCAAATGATAGCAAAAAATTGTAAAAAGAGAATTTTACAAAGACATATTTATCCTTGAATTAGTGGTGCTTACCCTGCCTTATGTGTTAACTGTAATTTTAAATGAACATTGGCTTTTGGCTTTTATTTACATTTATTCTCCCCTAAGTACCACCCCTCACTACAACCTAATTCTACCTTGAAAGAGGTTTAGCCAACACCATAGGCATTAAGTCAAAAGATTCACTGGACAGTGAGCATCCATAAGATACTAGGTACAAACTAGATTTCTGCAGTCCAGAAATTGTCAATTGAAGATAGCTACATGTGATTCAGTTGGTTAAATTTTAGGTATTAGCTATTAGGTTTTACTCATCAACTAGTAGTACATCTGACTTCCAATATTACACACCTATATAAGAGCTCAGTGGATTACCAACCTCCATTTTTGTTCCACCTCATAATCTAGAGTACTTTGGGTGAGCCATGAATGTGAACAAACATGACATTTTTGCTAATTTCTATAGGTGAGCTTTTATAAATGAGAATGAAAAGAAAAGCACAAAAAAAGAGAGGAAATAATAGTTTTGCCACATCAAAATAAATTTTTTTTTTACTAGAAGATGTGAATTATTATTTTGATATCTCTTTTGAGATGATTTGGTAAACCTAAAGAATGTTTTTACTGATGTCAATAAAAGAAAGAGGTAGTAATGAGTTAATTTTTAAAGAACTTCATTATACTCACACATTTCTTCCTTAGAGTTTTCTTGAAAAAATTCCAAGCGCACTTTAAAGTTTGCCTACCATATTTAAGATGGTTAGAATGAATCTCCTGGCTGCATCTGCTCCATGATAGGAAACCATTGCTGGATCTGCAACCACTACAGTCTCTATGTTGTATTCTTGAGGTAATTTGTATGAATATCGTTTCCCTCTTCCACTTTCAGTTATTTTTTTAGATCTAGGTCTTCCTTTATCTGCAACAGAGAAATGAATTTTCAAATGTGCCTCCATCTTGGCAAAGTGAACAAAAATGTGTTCTTTAATAATTTAAAAAAATGTTCATTGAATGCCAACATGTAAAACATGTTGAGCAAAACCAAAGAAGCTCCCTTCACACATGCAACCTAAAAGGGCATTTGGCTTTGAATATGACTTTGGAATCAGACTGAATGGGCTTCTACTGTTTTTAGCTCTGCCATGTGGGCAACTAACCTCACTAGGTCAGCTTGTGTCCTCATCTATAAAATGAAGAATACTGACACCTACTTTCTAGAGTTGTTGATGGCTTATAATAAGTCACATGAGTAAAATTCTAGCATAGAGATTCATATGAAAATAACTCAGTAAATAAAAGATACCATGATTTTTCTTTTGAAATCAGTGACAAAATAAAGGTCTACTTGCAAGAAGTCCCTGAAGTGACTTCCCCACACATCTTAATCTCAGGCAAGTTTCCTTAGTTACTAAAATATTATGCACGGGTTACCAAGGATTTGGTTCTGCCTTCCGTCAAGCTCATATAGAAGTTATGAGCTTAAGATAACATAGATTCCTCAAACAGGACCAAATAAAAGTAGTAATCACAAATTAACATATTTATGAATTTAGCTACATAAAAATGTAAATTTTTTGTTTTTAAAGCATGCCATTATCACAATTAAAAACGTACCACCAACTGGGAGAAGATATTTACAATGCTTTTTCATAATAAAGAAATAAAAGCTACTCTAAATCAATGACAGATAACCCAACAGAAAAATTGGCAAAAGAACTAAACAGCAATTTCTCACAAAGGATATCCAAATGGCTAATGAGAAGCATATGAGAAGGTTCTCAATCTCATTAGTCTTCAAGGAAATAGAAATTCAAACGACAATCAGTTAATTAAGATCCCTGGAATGGCTAAAATAAAGAGATGATTATCTCAAGTGTAGATAAGAATGCGGGGACAACTGGAAGTACCAAACACACACACACACACACACACACACACACACACACACACACACACACACGCTGGGAGTTTAAATTAGGATGAACACTGAAAAAGTGATCGTCAGTATTTACTAAAGTTGAATATTTGCATATCCAATGACCAAGGATCTAAAATATATATTCATCAGAAATGTGTGCAAATCACATGTACAAATTATTCAGAGCAGTACTATTTTTAATAGTTCAAATAACCAACAATAGCATAATGGATAAAGAAATATTGTGCTATTCATGTAATGAAATGTGATACAGCAATTAAAATAAATCAACTGCTGCAACGTGCAAAAATATGGATGAACCTCATAAACATAAGGCTGAGCATAAGAAGCCAATTACAAAAGGGTAGTAGGTAGGGTATGATTCCATTTACAGAAACATCAAAAACTAGGAAGACATGATGCTAGATGTCAGAATAGTGAATATCTTGGGGTAAGAAAAATTGGTGCTTAAAGTAGGTAAAAGGGGAACATCTATGGTGCTGAAACTTTCTATTTCTGATCAGAGTGGTGGTTACATGGTTATGTGCATTTTGGAAAAATTCAGCAGCTGGACACATCATCTCTGCAACTTCCTCTATGCGTGTGGTTCTTCAATAATGAATTTTTGATTTTAACAGCTTTATTGATGTGTAGTTTATGTGCAGATAGCATGCAGTCATTTAAGCATACCATTCAGTTTTAATAAACTTCTATAGTTATACAACATCTCCACAATCCATTGTTAAATCAGCTATCACCTATTCTCCTCCTTGCTGTTTATCAAAATTCTGTTAATGTCACTTAACTGCTATCGTCTCCTTCCCCAAACTTGTACTTTTGGGTGAACATCTTTTGTATTTCTTTACAACAACTTTAGTGGAGTCCCTGAAAGTAAACGTGTGTTAGTGGAGTCCCATGGAGACAAACATATATGTTCAATTAGTCATGTTTCCCCTGGTGTCTCTAACTTTGAATTTGGAGATATAGATTCTCAGAATTCTAGTCAATTATCTTGGTTTCCGATAAATTGTTTTTCTGGAGTCTTGTTCCAGGAGCTTTGGCTTTGGCTTGCCAATTCTATTCAATTTTATTTTATTCTATTTTACTAACGACTTATTCCACCTTTCTTGGCCTCTAATATCTTTTCATGGTGCCAGGATTAATTCAACTCTTGATTCTTGAATTACTGATTCTCTTCTATGACTGACTTCCAGGGCTGACTGAGTTAGCTCTGAGATCTAACATGAACTGGGTCTCTCCATCATTACTGAAAATTTCTCTGGTCTCAGATATCTCCATGATTTATAGTTCCCCACCTTTTCTGGCAGCGACACAAATTGAAAATCTATTTAATGAACGTGTTACCCAAAGATCAAGAAGGGTCAGATAACTAAGTTAACCAAACTGTTATAAAAATAAATGCAAAGGCTCCTTATTTAAGGAATATCATTATATTATGAAACAAGATTATGCAAACAGACAAAAATGACAGTAGTCTTCTGCAACAGAGCCACTATAGTTAAAAGTAAACTCCATGAATTCATATGCAATACCAGCAGTTAATACCAAAGACTTTGATAAAGGACAACATAAGAAATTGTTCTTTTTGTATCATAAGATCTATGGCAGCTAGGAATGAATATTTTAGTTTTTCTAATCATTATCTCAATCCTATCTAGTTATATATTAGTGTATTGTTATATAAACTTTTAATATTTAGGAAGGGGACATTCCTACAAGCATATGAAAAGACTCATCTTAGCAGAGACAATACCTAATAAACTGATTATGGTAAAAAGGATAGATAGATAAATGGATAGACAGACAGACAGGCAGACAGACAGGCAGATATAGATATAGCTATATAAGAAGTAGACCTCAACATAAGTAAAATTAATCAGACTTAGGGTGAAACGGGGAAGGTGGTTAGAATTACTCTTTCACGTTGCAGTTGTTTGTTTTGGTTTGTGCATGGGGGGCATTTTTTAGGTTCTATTTTTGAGTGACTATGTCGATGGGAGATATCAACAGAGTTTGGGAGGAAAGATGATGGGTTTGGCTTTAGATTAAGTCTGAGATGCCTGAGAGACATCTGAGTAGAAGTTACTACACACTTGACAGTCAGGAGAGAGGTTAAAATGGAGATCGATTTTGGAGCTAATCAATGTGTAAATGAAACTGAACCCACAGATTTGGATTCTATCACCCTAGGAAAAGCATGTGGAGTGAGAAGTAGAAAGAAAAGGAGGAAATCCTAGGAAATACCTCTATTTAGGGAGTAAACATGTTGAAGAAGACATGCCCATGAAGGAAGCAGAGATGTAAGAAAAATAAAAGGAGAGCGAAAATGAAACCAAGGTGTTAGTTATAAAATGAGGAGATTCTGAACTGTACCAAGAGTGGTAAATAGACCATGCAAGAGAGAGAAAAAAAGTTTGTCTCCTTTATTGCCCCAGCTAGTGACAGCTGTGTTGGCCCCAAACTGTCAGTGTGTGGCATCCAGACTTGCATGTTATATTTAAATAGGCAGCTTGGAACCTTCTAGGTTTCTTAAGAATCTCAACTTTGTGTGAGATACCATCACAGGAGTTAGCAACTGTGTGTGAAAATCATTCATATTGAAGTAATCTTTTTATTAAGTTGCTTCCTTTGAAGTCTTCATTGTTTACATCAACATTGCTGAGTGTATTCTTCATCTCATGAATCTTGAGGGCATTTTCTACCCATATGTGTGTATAAAAACAACATAATTGATGCTGCACACTTCCAGGTAGAGAAGACATTTTAATAAGCATATTCACCAGTGCTCAATGTAGGATCTCCATAACATTGTCCGTATACCGGCAATAATCTCCACAGCAGTTATAGATGGTGTGTGGAAACAATTTCAGTAGCCAGCTGAGTCCTAGACATATGCATAAGTTTATACTAAAACATTAAGAAATATATTTTGATAATGTCATTTGCCTGCTTAAAATCTTCAAAGACCACATTTTGCCTTCGAGATAAAGCACTTCTCATGGCATATAAATCCCTTCATTATGAGTCGACAAGTACCTTTTCAGGTTGTATCTCATGACCATACTGTAGATATTCGGTCTCAGCTCCCTGAGATGATGCTTTCTTCTGCCTTCATGCTTCTGCATGTACTGTTCCTTCTGCCTGATAGGTTCTTTCTCTGACTAACAACATGTGCTAAGGATTGCACATACATTTTTCATTTACACACATAATTTCATTTAATTCTGACAACAGCCCTGAGCTTGAGGTATCACTATCCCCATTTTTCATATTGTAAATGGAGTTTTTGAGAGATGAAGTTTTCCAAAGTCACACAGCTAGGAAGTGATAGCACAAGAATGTGAACACAGGCAGTCTGACCCCAAAGCCCGTTATCTGTTCCCCAAACTTACCCACACTCTGTCCCCTCTTCTCCCTGTAGTGTAGGTAAGTTTTATTTGATCTTTGAGGCTCAGTCTCCCGATATCAGAAACTTGGGATCTTGTGTACTGAGTCTGTCACAGTTCTTATCACATGACAGTATAATTACTCATTTACTAGTTTATCTAAAATAATACATTGGTTACCTCTTGAGAATAAGGGCTGTGTCATTTAGCTCTACATCCCTGTGAGGTGACTGGTCATGCTTATAATGCAAATAATGAAACTAAGGTTCAAAAGTGTAAGGGAATTCAATAAGAATAGCTAGCTGGAGTGAGGATGCATGTATGCTTTGAACCTGGGGCCTCTAACTCAACCTCATGTGCCTTCCCCTCCTCCATATTATCATTTAACAAAAGAATACAACATAGTCATCCTAAAGTATGAAGGTCCCTGTTTGGGAAAAATATTCATGTAATAAATATATATAAACATGATATACTTAAGGCATTAAATGATGAAGGGGAATAGTGTGAAGACCAAGCTGAATACGAGTAAACTTTATGATTCCATTATGCAAGGGGAAGTACTGCAATATTATTCAAATTTGAATCATATGTTTAATATGCTACTACCTCAGCCTGAAGTAAGAAGGAAAGAGCTACAATAAGACATATTGGTATAAGTAAATCAATAGTTTATTTCATGGATTATTGATTTTTAAATTATTTTTAAAATTCTAGACTCTTAAAAAGCAACTGAAATTAGGTAAGCTCAGTAAATTATCCAAATGATGACAGCTTAGCACTCCTGGCATGCGAGTGCTTGATCCAAATAGGTCAATTAATATATAATATAGTTATGCCTAACAAAAAAAATAATCAAAGCTTTATGAGAAATGTTTGCCATATAAGGACCATGTATTTATACTTTATGAATCTATTAAAATTAATAATTTTCTAGAACCCTTTCCTCCATGCATAATGGCACACAAAGCCTGCTTTGTGTCATCCGTGTACATGAGTAATTAGAACAGCTGGAACTTGCTATGATTCAAAAGTTGCACAGTTCAGATTTTCAATATAACTCATATAAGGCTATCTACTTAAATGGACTAAATCCAGGTCGTTGTTGCTGTTATTGTTTCTCGATCCAAAGCCTTTCTTTTGCTTGTTCACAATGCTATGGCTTTCATTCAGCTATTAAAACTCTCTTTTGTCTATAGTTCTTCAAATAGAGAAGGGAAGGTGTCTTATTTAAGTTGATCATATGCACTGACTAGTGTGACACAGAGATAGATTCACTCAACCACTTTTGAAGGTGATTCCCATACAGACTGAATTCATAAGCTTTCAAAAAAGAGAAATCACAGATCAATTTGAGATGCATATATCTGAAGAAAAATATATTGTATTTCTGAATCCAAACACCCTAGACAAATGATGATATCCTGTGGCCTCTGTTAATGTTTCTATCATCACTGTTCATATATCTAGACTGGCTTCAAGTATCATAACCAGCTTTAGAAATAATATCTTGGCACTAGCTACATTAGCACGTAATTTTATACCACAAGTCAAATTTTAAAGTCTTTACACCAAAAATTCTTCAATAAATTCATATTTCCTCCGATTCTAACTGGAAATATTTCTCAGAATATTCACTGAGATGCCTGGTTTAGATGTCTAAAAATTTTTTCTTGGGAAAATTCTAGTGATTTTTCTAAACATTGGCTATGATTTTCAGATCCTACTTAAGTAACAGAAATCATTCATTTTTCTTACCATTCTTGCTAATGTCATAGATCTCTGCCAAAGGAAGTAGGGAGGGAGGTGCACAAAACAGTCACCATTTTATTTCTGTAAAGAACTGGCAGACAGAGATGTGGATTTGACGGTTGGCAACATGTATGTGCCTCTGAAACTGCCAGATTTAAGGTATTCTGATACCAAGAATACAATCCAAAGAAATAAATTGTTACTCTTCTTCCTAGTCCTCTGATAATTTTAACTTCCAAGGTGATTTTTACTTGGGTCAAATGAAAAGAGAAAAAATGAGTAGGTGATAGCTCTGGTCAAAGGAAGGAGATCGCTCTGATGTTCTCACAGCAGTAGACTACAAGAAGCCATGAGCTCACAGTATCAGTCTCAGGAGAGCTGGAGTTCTCTCGGTGTCATTTCTATGCTGATGAAGTGACCTGTAGCCCATGACAACACTTAACAAGTCAGAAGAGATATAGGGCATGCTATCTATTAATCTCTGAAGTCCTTTTGAGTTTCCATTTGTTGATATTAAAATGTGGTACTTTAGATAAAATGAAAAGGTAAGTCTAAGATAAGTATATTTAATTGTCATTAACCAAAAGAGAGTCCATGTTATAAAAAAAAAAAAAAAAAAAAAAAAAGATAAAGCTAGTGGGTAGATGGATGGATGGGTGGATGGGTGGATGGGTGGATGGGTGGATGGGTGGATGGGTGGGTGGGTGGATGGATGGATGGATGGATGGGTAGGTGGATGGGTAGATGGATGGATGGGCAGAATTTTTTTGAAAGGATTCATCTCACATTACATATTTAGTGAAATCCTTCAGGAGAAAGCATTACCTGAAATGATACCACAGTAATGACTGTGAGGAGTTGACTTCTCTGTGACTTTCTCCTCCATGGACCTTTTCTGCCTATATACACGGTGTGGGTGACCCGTTATGGCCATTGTATCATTGAGTGGTTCAATAAATATGAAGTCCTCATTGAGCTGTATAAATCCCATCTGGAATATATAACATAAAAAGATATGTAAGAAATACCATTTGAATGAATTACTTTCTAGGTTCTCCTACTCACACACACTCTATTTTCTTTCACATACGTGTGTACATTCTAGTGAAGCTATTTTAGCAACCGCATAATAAAGTAACTGTCTTCCCATTTTATTACTTCATCTTTATGTACTTTATTGCACTAGCATAAACTTCATTTAGTTAGTCTTAGCCTGTGTGGGTGGGAGGCTAGATGCCAGCAACAGATGCACAGTAAAACTTCTGGAATGTTAAAGGCTCACTTTGGGAGACCCATGGGGTCACTTACATGCAAACCATGTACAGAAGAGCAATAGAGTTTTTAATTGCAAAAACCACAGGTCCAACTTTTGACAATTGTTATTTAATAAAGTCAGTCATGTAACATATCAAAGCAAATATAGGAGATATAGCATTGAAGTTATACAAAATATTCTTAAAGTCTTCTATTAAACATTTTGAAAACCTTTGAACAATAAATTACAGAAAAATGAAGCATCATTTACATAAACAAGTTTCATTTCTTATAATGCCATGTTTTTAAAGTTTGCCAGTTAAGGACAGAAGATTCAAAACTGTAAAATATGGTTATGATCAATAAGAAGAACTTATAAGAAGTAGGTATCTTTTTATTATACTGAAGCTAAGCCTAGTCATTTCTTTCCTTCCTATATTAGAATATAAATTTGCATTATAACTAGGAAAATATTCTACATGGAAGAACATATGACTTAATCTTTTCAATTTTTTTATTTTACTCTACTGTAATGTATATAAATATATATATTTAACTGTTCTGTTAACTCTTTAGCAAATACTTGTGAAGAAATAATCCCTTAGAACACACATTATTTGTATCTAATCTACTAATATCAAAGTTCTTAATTTTGTTTTGTATTAATTATATGAAAATTATGTATAGTTCATTTTAACCTGATCCACAGGTACCTAGCATAGTAATAATTACTTCTACAGATATAGTAATTCTTCCAAACTAAATATTAAGAATAAAATAAATCTGCACTAAAAAAAGGATGTTTTCCTTAGAATTATAGAAGAGGTTTTTTTCTTTTGTTTTAATTATTAAAGTGTACTGTATCTTTTATACAGAAAGACCAGGTGATTGCCAATATGCTACCTCATTTTATTCTGTAAAAATTGATGTTACAAAGATCTTAAGAATAAATCTAAAAATCCTCATTGATTTCATTTTATTAAAATTTTTATATCTCTAATAAAATTCTCAAGTACTAGAATAACAGTTCCACCACTCCCATCTATCCCCTTCCTCTCTCTCTCTCTCTCTTTCTCTCTCTCTCTCTCTTTTTCTCTCTGTTGTTTTCCCCTCTCCCTCTCGCTCTTTTTCCTTCTTTCTGTTTTCCCCTCTCCCCCTCTCTCTCTCACACATACATGCTTGTACATGTGCACAGATCATTTGGGAGTGGAGATAATGCAAAAAAAATTTATTGTAATGATTCACTTAAAATATTATTCTTTTAAAATATGTATACATTTGGGCCATTTTTTGAGTAATTTTAATGACTTCCAATGAGTTTTTTTATTTTTCATACATGTTTTCATTCTCTCAAATATGAAACTAGCTTGAATTTTAAAGTAATTCTGTGAAATCCAAAAAGTTTTCCCTGGAGCCTAGCTTGATGGGGAAAAGGAGAATAACAAATATTTACAAATTGAAATAATAATCATTAAAGACACTTCTCCCTAGAGGATATACAAATGGTTAACAAACATATGAAAAGATACTCAATATGGCTAGCTATTAAGAAAATGCAAATCAAAACCACAATGAGATACCATCTCACACCTGTTAGAATAGCTATAATCAACAGGACAAGTAATAAAAAATGGAGAGGAAACAGAGAAAAAGGAATCCTTATACACTGCTGGTGGTACAGCCACTCTGGAAAACAGTATGCAGGTTCCTCAAAAAACTAAGAATTGATCTACCATATGATCTAGCAATCCCTCTACTAGATATTTACCCTTAAGATTTGAAAATTGTATCTGAAAAGATATTTGCACACCAATATTCATAGCAGCATTATTCATGGTGGCCAGGACATGGAAGCAACCAAAGTGTCCTACAATAGATGATTGGATAAAAAAGCTGGGGAACATATATATAATGGAATATTACTCAGCCATAAGAAGAGATAAAATACTGCCATTTACAACAACATGGATAGAACTCAAGATAATCATGCTAAGTGAAATAAGCCAAACAGAAAAAGTTGAAAACCATATGATATCATTTATATGTGGAATATAAACCTAAAAGCAACAAATGAACAGGACAAACAGAAACTCATGGACATGGACAATAGACTAGTGGTTACCAGGGAGTAGGGAGAAGGGAGAGGGAGAAGTAAATGGGGTAAAAGAGATCAAATATGTGGGGATGGAAAGAAATTTGACTATGGGCAGTGAACACACAGGTGTGTGTGTGTGTGTGTGTGTGTGTGTGTGTGTGTGTATGCCTTACTGCTAAATTATACACCTGAAACTTACTAGATTTCGTTAACCAATGTCACCATAATTTTTTTTTAAGTTAAAATAAACAAACAAACAAACAAATAAATAAATAAATTTTTTTAAAAGATGTGTTACATCTAGATGTGGATTGAAGATAGGTAGTGTTGTCACATTATATAATATTGATCCTGTGAAAATATGGATATATGTTAATCTTGTCTTATTTATTAGTGTGATACTAAAGTTCAGTCAGTATTCAAAGTTATTAATAAAACTAACACTGTGGCTGATGATTAAAATAATAATTGTTATGATGTGTAGTTAGAACATCTCAGATAAATACGCTCAGTTTCCCTAAGTCATTAATTTGTAATCTGATGCATTCTTTTAACAAGTTATAAGTGTGGTTAGATTTATAACAATAAGCCCTATAAAATTTAATTGCATATTATCATATAAAATTTAATGACTCCAAGAACAGATTCTGGATTTAAGATAATTTGAGTTCATAACTTACTACTGGCCATGTAACTCTGAGAAAGTTACAGCACTGTTATCTACACAACAGATTCAAAGGGAAGTTTGGAAGAATCAATTTTTAAAAGTACATGTAATGCTCTTTTCATAGAATCTGATAGATAGTAGGTAAACACTCAATAAATGTTCACCATAATTTTTATTTTATTAATGAGAACAACCATAATGAATATAAAAACTCAAACATTTGAGTAAGGACTCAAGAGCTCAGAATCCAAAGAAACAAAGTTCATTCCTCTTCATATCTACTTATTAGCATATTAAATATTGTCTGAAATAAATGTTTTTTTTATTTAGGATTTGGAAACCTCTTCATAACACAGAATTATCTGTTGTGTTAGGATGTTATCTATAGACATTTTTAAAAATGAGAAGGCCACTTTTAAATAGGAAAAATAATGTTGGAATAATTATAAATGGTGACTCATTCGATATATATTTATTCTCTGACCACAGTGTGCAAGACTCAGTTCACTCTGGGGCACATGCAGCCCCAAGTGCTCAGTGTTCTCTCTCCAGGAGAGAGTTTTCTGTCTGAGACCAGAATACTACACTGCAGCACAAGAAGAGTTCTAGCTTACATAGGTATCTTTCAAGATAATGACTTGTATTAAAGCAGAACTGCAGAACATCTTGAGATTTTCTCTCTCCACAAAGAGCTCACTTTTTTCCCACTAACAAAACAGATTTTTTTTCTCTATACTGATCTTACAGGCCATGGAAAAACACAACTCCATATTAACCTCTCTGCTCAAGGGCCACTGTGTTTGACAATCCACAGCTAGCCAGCATTCACTTTAATGCAAATATTGTCCTTTCAATATTAGAAGACAAGAAAAGATTATGTGAATTAATATGACACAATTAATTATCAAAAAGAAATGCAAATTATGTAAGCATTTTTCTCCCAGATGACCCTATTTTTAGATTTTTCAATATGACGTTAACTATTTTGAGACATTTCATTAAAATATTTGGAAATGAAATTAAGTTTTACAGTGGTTCCCTACCTTATTTCTGTCATCACATACATTTCCTCATATGGTGGCATCTGTTCTTTTTCCATGGAATGTTATTATTTGATTTGACAATTTAGCAAGAATCTCAGTATTTTGCAAATTTACCATGACTTATGTGAAAATAAGTTGTCAGCCATTTCTTTTCTTACTGGTTCTCATATTTTATTTCTCTATTTAGATTCCTCTGTGGTTTCTAAAATAACCATTAACACCGATCTCATGAAGGTATACTGAGACTGCCACCAACTTCTAACCACAACATGAAATTTGATTTGTGCAATGTACGTCAATTTTTACATATTGTTGTTTCAATTCACCAAATATCAATATTTTACTTGTTCAAATTTCAATTAATTATGACCTATCAAATAGATAAACAAATTCTAAAGCTCTAATGTAAGCATAACTAAAAAATAACTAAAAATTTAGAAAGCAACATGGCATTCTCCATTTTCGTTCTCACTCCCACTAGGCTGACTTTCCATTCACTGCCTTACTTCCTTTTCACTCACAGAGCAAAAGCACTACTGTGGTCACCTCAACTGTCCTCATCATTTTCCACGCTCCTTTCTGAAAATTTCTTTTATTTTCCAGAACCTTGGTTTTCTAGCTAAACTTTCACTGGACTGGCTGAAGATATTTATCTGTGGCTCAAACTATGTATTGTCAGAGGCTTTGATTATATCCTATTTTTTAAGATATATAGTATATCAAGAACTAAATACCATGAGTGCTAAAAGATGTGAGGAAGGTGGTAGATCACTAAAGCTTCAGGATGCAAGAAGAGTCTGGAGGGAGAGCAGGATTTGGATGAGACTGGGGCAAGGTTGTTCCCTAGAACAGGAGGCATTGGGAGCAAGGGCAAAGAGGGTGTTGAGTCTAGAAAATGATTCAAAGAAGAAGCTTCGCTTAAGTAGAGAATTGGGGAAATGCAGCCAAAAAGTAAAATGAACTCATGAAATTGAAAACATCAAATACAAAGTTCTTGAAAGGAACAGGTAAGTCAATGTTCTGAAGTTCTGAGGATGATAAGTCTCTTGTCCAACTCTAAGATATATTAGAGAATTAGTGAGATATTGGAAGTAGCACAAGTGTTCTATTTCTAAACAACAGTAACAGAAGTTGTTGAAAAGCTCTGGCATCAGCATATGCTTGTAAAAACATTTCAGACAAATGTCTGATCCTCTACATGATATGAGTTTCTATATAACTTTGGCTTTATTTTCTGAAGTATTTTCTTGTATAGTAATGTTAGAATGTTTACCTCATTAAGTAAAAAAAGCATTGCATAGTTTGAAATATAATCATATTATAGGCTTGACATAAATTATACTATGTTTATATTACACTTTATTCAGAAAAGGTCATTTTCAATATTTCTGTAAATGGTTTTTCATGCATTTGTGTATTCTACACCTGAATCTGTACGAAAATACACTCTGACACCACATCTATCTTAACATCCTAAAATACTCTTTCTGACTTGACGCTTTTGATGTTTCCTCTTTATGCCCACAGGGATAAACTCCAAACCCTTACTTAATGAAGACATAAGATTTAAAGTCATGATGAACTCTTGTCTACCACTCCAGCTTTATTTTTATTAAAGCTTCATAGATAAACTTAACAAATAATTTTAATTGTGTGAACAAACTTTCAATTTTAACATGTTTCAGAATAACTTCTAGTTGTTGCATGACCATATCTTGGTACCTTACACACTCTGCTTTCTTCCCAGAAAGTCACTGTCAGTGTGGAGAGTTATTTCTTCAAAATTAAGGCAATCCTGTCCTGTCCAAAGTAACCACTGCCTCCCCTCTCCACTGCTACACTGGACCTTTTCTGTTACTACCCTAATAAATCTGCAGTGGTGGCTGTTTTTGTCTTTCTGATTAGCTATCTGAGGGGAGACTTTGGCCCCAGTGCTCATCTTCATGCCTTCAAGACACAAGGTCGGCCATATTGCAGGTGTTCAAGATTTGTTGCTTTCAACTCAACGTCTTCTTCCTTTTTGAGGTAAAAGATAACATATTCGTTCACTGCTCTAAAGAGCATCTATTCACTCCACCTGGGACTCCATCTGTAGAAAATTACAATTCAATTTTTTCCCCCGGCATTTCCTGTGTTGGTTTCCTTGTGTGCCCAGGTTTTATCTTTATGAAAAGCTCTCCAGTGACTATGCTGTCAATATCAGTCTGCTTTCTTTCTCTGACAAAGGGCTTCGAAAAAAATCATAAAACTACAAGGAAAGAAGGAAATTTAGAAATTATCTGGCCATCACTGGAGTTTTAAAAATCAAGGAAGCCGAGACTTAGAAATGTTGCATGATTTGCATAACATCACACAAGAGTTCATGTGAAAGTCAGGACTAGAATTTCAGCCTTCCAATTCCCAAACTGATTTGGGGTTTTAATCCATCACTCTAACTTTGCTTGCTACCTACATTCTACTTACATTTTCACCTGCATTCTCATTTGCCTCACTGAACTCCAGAAATTGTTCTGGGCCACCCACAATTTCCTTTCCTTTACTCTCCTCTCTAAGGCATTTGACCTTGGATCACTTTTCTCTTCCACGAATATTATGTTGCTCTAGTTTTCTCCTTTTCTAGCAACTGTTTCTGTTTCCTTAAACAAGTCATGTTTCTCACTCCAAGGCGAGTCTTTGGTCAGAAATTATTCTCTACACTTATCACTCCCAATGGTTTTATAATCCCCTCAGTGGAAGTGATTCCCAAATCCCCCTCACAGCCCA